>JAUYWG010000050.1:17596100-17615671 GCA_034779775.1 Enteromius afrohamiltoni
GCGAACCAGAAGCAGGAAGCGCCGAGGTACGTGGTTTAAAAGTGTCCGGGTGGAAACATCAGAACTCGGGTGAAGGTTCCCGCTGCCGATGACCGGAGAGGGCCACAGAGGAGCGATCCGCGACAAAATCAAAGTAACTGGGAACTCAATTTGAAACAGCTTTGACTTCTGTAATATGAAATTTGAACAATTAAGCAGGATGTACAAATGAGACATTAATTTTGGGGCTTGATTTAATCATCGGAGACTTGATTGGGTTGTGCATTTGACTGGTGGTGGAAAAATATGGTGGGGTTAAATAAAGAGGAAAGGAATTTCAGAGTTATTATGTTACGATGAAAGGACGTGAGCCTTTCTTTCTTTGCAGTAACATACAGTGATGATTTGTTGACAGTAGTAGTAGTTGTTCTCATTCTAGTAGTTGTTGTCTGTCCTTCCTCTCTGGTTCTGGTGGTTTCATATAGAAAGCCTCTTTAAGATTTTTTTCAAGTGATTTACTGTATTTAGTTTCCACTCTCAATGTGCATGATGCGAGAAGATCACCAAAGATTTAGACGTGCCACAGCTTCCATGCCAATCTAATCTGACATAATCATTTCAAAAGCGTCCTAATGTACGGCGCAAACAGCTTAAGCGCTACTTTTTGGAAAGCACAGCTTGAAAGGTTTGGAGAGCATTAGCATAGAGCGGCTCGACTTAAAAGCCAGAAATCCATTTATAGGGCAAATGGCACTGAAAGAGAAAGGACGGAAACAGACAGACAACAAATAATGAAATAAAAACATGGAATGCACACACGGTCCCGCGGGAAGCAGATTAGCTATCAGCGAAAGAAGGAGATGTGCATTTCAGTAGCCGTAAGCTCTTGTTTGCAGGCTGAAAGTCTCCGTTGAGTGCAGGATCTGACAGCAGACAGCATGTCCGCGATGATGGAGAGCTCCAAACAGCTATTTGTTGGTCCGCCTCCGCGGCAGACAGCGTGATTGATGAGGATATGTGTTCGCTGCCATTAGCATGGGGGCTAAATCAGTGGTCTGTGTTGGACCTCTGCCACTCTCGCTGTTCACGCTCCATGTTCATTAGCTTCTGCGAGGCTTTTTTTATCACCTAAAGACTTTGATTTATTATCTTAGAGTTCGGAACGCAATTGGAACTACCTGAATGTGCCCTTGAGAATCAATAAAGCACGTCTGTCTGTCTGCGTCAAGACGAAAATGAGCCTCACTGTGGGTTGTACACTATATTGTCTACACTCACTCATTACTGATCTGCTATTCTTCTTCTTCTCATACAGCCACCAAACCATACCTTCACACTGGTCTCACCTGGGTGGGTATAGCTTTTCTAACTGATCAGATTTATGATTTATGTTAAATGGAAGTGAAAAGTCCCATAGACGTCCATTGAGGGGGTTCGAACTTTGAGAGCGTTTAACCGTCCTAGGATAAAACATGTTCACTCATGTAATAATGACATATTAAAACATGTTAACAGTGTGCCAGTCATGTTAAAACACATTACCAAATGCTAATAAAAACATAAAAAAACATGCTAGCAACATGTCGACATCTTATAATTGCTAAAAACATGTTAATCATACTAGAAACATGTTAATAATGTTATCAAAAAGTTAGTAACAATGCTAGCAGTATGATAATTATATTAAAACCATGTTAGCAAAATGTTAACATGTCTATCATGCTAGCAACATGCTAATTCTGTTTTAAATATGCTAGCAACATGTCAATGACTTTAATCATGTTATAAACACACAACCAATATGTTAATCATGTTCATATGTTCATACTAGAAATATGTTAACTAATCATGCTACCATCATGTTATCGATATTCTAATTACGCTAGAATCATGTTAATGTTAGTCTTGCTAGTACCATGCTAATCAAGTTAGAAACATGTCAACGATCATGCTAGAAATATGGTAACAACATGCTAATCATGCTAAAAACACGCTACCAACACCATGCTAGCGATGTTCACATGTTAATCTTGCTAGTAGCATGCTAATCATGTTAGAAACATACCAGCAATTTGTTAATCATGCTAAAAACATGCCCAAAACATGCTAATCATCTTAAAACGTGCTAGCAACATGCTACTCTTACTGGAAACATGTTAACAACAAACTAATCATGTTAACAAAGTTTAGCAAAATGCTAGCAATAAGTTGACATGTGAAATCATGTGACAAATGCCAAGCTTTACAGCTGCTTTCCAACTTTCAGAATAGCTTTCTCAAGTCAACTTCATGAACGTCAGCCATCTAGATTTTTGACGGGGATAGTTTTGTTGTGTGTGTTAAAACTTCTCTTATAACAGCAGGTGGATCTCATTCTGAAACAATGAAAAGCACGGTGCTTGTGTTTGCAGTGGATGTCTTTGAGCTTCCCCACATAAACCGTTCTGCCGGCCTCTATTTACGTCTCTAACCGGGATCTGGTTTCACATCACTATAGATCTGCAGTTCTCAGCTGCTTAAACACAAACGCTCTGGTCAGCGTTTCTGCTGCCTCTCGTATTGATCCGATGCTCTGGATGCAGGAGGAATGTTGCCTTTACTATGGAGAGATTCAAGGCAAATGTGGCACCGACTGGAAACCTGAGCTCTGAAAGTATTGCAGATAAATCTCATCATGGCTCGTGTGTAGAGAGGGTGTCTTAATACGTCTTCCTGATCTTATTGTGAACGATTCATCAGTGCGTGTTATGCAAAATGAAAAACAATGCAAACAGTGTCCAGTTGACAAAATCAGGTCCCACTCTGTGTAGATTTTCCATTAGATATCTATCAGACTATTGCAGAAGTAGATGTATCTGCAATATAGGTGATGCCAGTATTTCACTCTTGCAGAGAAAACCTAAAAAATTCTTTCGAGGTAAGTAACTGATGAGAAAGTGTGGATTTTCTCTTAGAGACCTGATCTGACACTGGTTTATCTGAGGACGCGGGGACATCTGCATTTGGAACAACACTTAAATGTCATGGTGGCAAGCCGCTATCATCTGCTATCAGCTCTGGTGAGCTCGGAGCAAGACTTTCTCGCCTGGTTGACTTTGGAGCAGGTCTGAAGTGGCCCAGCCTCACAAGGTGAAAACAGGTTTTCAGCAGCTCACTGAAGCGCTTTTCTCCCGCCGGGGGTTCTTGCAAGCGCAGGCTAAGAGAATTTAAATGTCAGGAGCTTATTATGTCAACAAAATTTAGCGTCAGTCGGGTCCACTTTAACGCATCCCTGGGTCTGTTGCTATTAGCTGGAAATTTTGATGCATTATTGATTAAATCACGTCACAGAAAGGCAGCTAGAGGAAGAGCAGGAAACATTTCCACTGTCGGATGACCAGCAGAGGAAGAGAAGGTGTGTGGTGTGTATCACTTTAAGATGATGGAGAACCAGCTTGAGTTTACAGCTACAGACGGATGTGTTCACATCATCCGTGTTCTTGAGGAGAGTGATGCTACTAAGTGATCAGACAAACAAGTGTCGTGTCCTGTTTTGGAAGCACTAACAAAGTAGTTTTACTTTAAAAACGACACACTCCAGAACATGGCGCCCGCAGCAACACTACAGCCAGAATAATAGCTGGCTTTGGGGGAGTTGGAGAATGAGCCTATTTCCAAAAAAGTGGAGTGTTCCTTTAATACTCAAAGCCATACAGGTTTTTCAGGTAGTGTTTTCAGCTTGTTTATGTTCATCTAAAAATACGGCATGCAGTTGCATATCTGTAATTGTTTTGTATCATATGTTTTTCAAACAGTTCTGGGTGGGTTTGCTGTGGTGCTGTTGTAGCTCATGTATCAGATAATGCACCCAGAGAGTGTCTCGGTGGGTCCGGCACTGGTTTTTGAGGCTGGTTTGATGCTAGCTGAATGTTAATTAAATTCTAATTACGCTTTGCAAATGAGCAATCAAGATGAGCAAATTAGGGTCAACTTCAGGCTTCGATATCTGACTGGCTGCCAGGACTCGGAGGAAGGAGCTTTTAAATGGAGTGCTAAGCAGCGTCCAAAGCTGAGATGGGCCAAGGACGGGAAATAGATCCGATACGGAGCGTGTCCGTGAGACAAAGAGGAAGACAGACTTATTCCCCAGCCCCTGAGACTTTGGCCCCGTTCCCATTTAAAGACGTCTATTTTTCCGAACCATTACCCGTGAGATATGGCTACATGTCTAGAGGCGAAATAACCGGTTAAAGGCATGTTTAACACTGTCAGCAGAAGGTGGCCCAGTTTTATTGTAACTATATCGGCTCTGATCATGTTCAGTGAGCCAGTGAAAGTAGCGTTCAGATGGATTCGTGTTTTACTGTACCTTCACTCTATTTGCACTTACTGCATGCTGTTCTCTTTTCTTTTTGTTTAGTCAGGTTTTCTTCTTTCGCTTTATTCCATCTTCAGTGTTCACAGAGAACTTTTACCGCGCTTTGGTCCACTGTACTCTTGACAAAAAATCGAGACTAATCTCATTGACGAGTGTGCAATGCAGTTCAATAGCGCTAAGCTAATAATCCTAGCTGATGCCCAGAAATAGAAAGCGGTCCATAAAAGCTTTTCAGTGTGCTTGGGCTGCATTGAAGGAATCTAAAGGGACATTAGGAGTTTGGGAAAGCCTAACTTTGTTGCAGGTTTGATAATGTTTTACATTAACTGTATAATTCATTCAGTTATTTTTGTAAATTTGAAGCATGCATTCATTCATTTATCCATCCATTTATTTATTTTGAGCATGCAACAAAATTTGTTATATCTTATTTGCATGCAAATAAATTAAATTATTATTTTTGTTTATTTGGAGCATGCAACAACATGAATTAAATTATAATTACCTTTTAATTTGGAGCATGCACCATGATTCTATTCTTTTTTTTTTGTTTATTGCTTTTGTAACATATATTCTTTTTGCAATTTAGATCATGCAACATTCATTACATCTCTACATAGTTCATTAAAATATCATTTGCAACTGCAATGCATGTGCACTTTAAAACACTTTTAGAGTACATGATTGTATATTTTCTGCAAGGGAATGTGTAGCTAATGTAATTTACTTTTAGAAACGACGTCTGTCTTTAATATTTAATGCAATAATACTACATGATGGAAATTAATGCCGAAATCATGACTGGCTGACTGTACGTTTTCTTTTTTTACCACACGTCTCCTTCCCAAATAAATAAATGATTGGATATGAAATATTGATGTGAGCTGAAATAGGAGAGAAAACTAGAACAGCATGTAGGATTGTCACGTTCAGTTTTACAGTTTAGTGCTCATTATACTGTGATCCACCAATAAGAATCCAGTATTCCAGTCATCAATTATGATTTTTCAAATGATAGTGATATAACAGTACTGCATACTGTATGTCATATACCATTATGCTTTATTATTCCAGCAGACACAGACAAATGAAGGCTCTGTCAAGTGTTAATGATTCTATTAATGAGGTTCCATTTCCAACAGCTAAAACCCATATGAAAAACATATGCCGCTCATCTACAGCGATGCCAGAGGTAAGAGACAGGCTTTTTATAATTTGGCATAAAAGACAAGGTTTTAAATAGTTTCTTGTTAGCAAGCCATATGTTAGAAACAAGAAGTATGTTTTGCTGGTAAGAACAAGATGTCAGAAATCATATTTCTTCAGCAGTAGTTTAGTTTCATGAACGAGCGCTTGAGATTTTGACATAAAATAAGTTCCAGTTTTATAATGAAAGTTGATATGTCAGTGGGTTGGAATGCTAAAGAGTTTTATTTAAATAAAAGTCACATCAAGCATCTGATCTTCTGTAGATGCTGTGCAAACATGTTTTGTATATCCACTGACATGCTAACGCTAGAGTAGCTGTCACACTAGCAGCGGCGCACCTCATCCTAAAGAGTGTATTCATCATTTACCGTCTCAAAGGACACATCCACGCTTTTCACACCCAGCATTAAATATGAATCCCAGATGGGATCAAGTGTTCTTAGATCAAATGTTAGCAGATAAATAGACTTAGCCGAGCGTTCGCTAGTGCTATCCTTAGCAGAGGACATTTGTGTTCCTGTCAGTGCCATCGAGCTGCTGGAAATCAAACATATCAACATCTCGAGATGTCTTATAATTAGCATCAGTGTCTGTTCGTTTACACGACAGGGTTATTTAGTTAATTTTATTTTAACATTTGAATCAGACAAAAAAAAATATATATTATAATATGTTTTTCATAATAATATAATAAAAAAGTAAAACTAGCTTTTAATGTTTACAATTAAAGCAACATGAAATGAAAATGGTAATAGTAGCTCAATAAACGTTTTTTTCAGGTTCGTTCTTTTCTGCGAAGCGGAGGATCTTGAATCACACTGTCGGGGCTTATTTTGCGATAACTACCGGCTGCCTCTACATTATCCCACTTATTATACGGCTACTTGCTACATAAGGAAAAAAAAAACTTACTTAATAAATAACTTATATGTAAATAATAATGTGATCAATTTTCATGACTTTAGAAATTAAGAGCTACTAAGAGAACTAAAATACTGATGCCATGGTATTGCCATGTTTTCTACTACTAAATTTAATGTCACACAACATTCTTAGTATAAAGTGAGTCTTAATTTAAATATGCTAATTAGTGGTTGATGCTAAGTCTGGAACTGTGCCACATATAGTGAAAATAATTGTTTATTCTATCTAAAAATGCTGTGTGTGGAGAAGATTATCTCAATGCATTGTGACAAGTGCAAAAAATCTGTTCATGAGGGTTATGTAAGGTTAATGTTAATTAACGAATTAAAAATAGATGTTATTGTTCTATATTTGCGCAATGCGTTTGTGTGCTTATTAGAGTACTGCGTCATTACCCTCGCAACATACTCAGAGTCAGATGTGAGCCGTGAGCGTCTCCTGTGTGCTTCACATGTGCTATTTTTGCGGCGTATGTAGAACGCTCCAGATCAGTCACGTATGCGGCTCTGGCTGAGCTCGGGAGGTTTGGAGCAGAACCAGCAGCAGACGCTTGCCAGAGATGTGCCAGCACAGCGTGTTTTGTGGGTCTGAAGATAATCTGCGTTGTCACAGATGAGTTAGTGTAGTAGCAGAGCTCCAGAAATGACACCGAGACGTCACTGAGACCTGAAGAACATACAGCAGCCTCAGAATGATGTGTTACGAACTATTTCAACTTCTAGTGATGCATATTAATCACTTTACACCTTGAGATGCTGCATTGAAGTATTGCATTAATAGAAACCAATTTTTTTAAAAGACAATCATCTGAATCACATTCAGATGATAAGAGCAATAAAAACTCTCCCAAAATAAATACACTAACATTATTGTGTGATTTTAAGTCGTTTGGTTACATAAAAAAATTATATTTTTAGTATTTTATAGATAATTACAATGAAATTATATATATATATATATATATATATATACACACAGTATATATTAATTAGTGCTGTTAAACAATTAATCGCATCTGAAATATATTTTTTTAAATATAATATGTATGTATATTTATTATGTGTATATATAAAAACACACACATACATACAGTTATATATTTTGAAATTCCATGTATATATTTATTAAAATTATTCAAAAATGTATATTCAAAATGTATGGAATTAACACATTTTTCTTAAATATACATGTATGTGTTTATATGTTTATGTATTATACAAATAAATTTGTATAAAACAAAATAGTTTATTTTGGATGTGATTAATTGTAATTGTTTGAGAGAAGCAATATATAAATATATATATATTATACATGTCACGAGTAGACGTACGGATCCATGAGCAAGCTTTTATTCATAAACCAGAGTCAGTACAGCAGGGTAAACAACGGCGGACGGGAACATAGGAGGCGAAGACAGTAGAATAACCCGGCAACGGAAAATCCAGAAACTCAGAATACTCGGGGAAACATTTTAAATTTTTTTTATTGCTATAATATTTTACAGTTGTATAGGTTTTTATCTTGCATTGGTTCAAATGCAGCATTGGTTCGCAGAAGAGACTTAAAACATTAGTAAATCAGTTCAAACTCTTGAAAAGTATGAATTTTCCTAGTAAGAAGATATCTAAATGAATTACTAAGTGAAATTATAAATTTTTTTCATAACATTCAGTGACTTAAAAAGGGGATTCGATAACTTTTGATGTCGTACATGTCTCTGTACGCAGTGACTTAAAATCAAATATATGAATTATGTACAAATACTCATGAGATCATGCTCCTGAGGCAAAACGATTGATTTTGGATCTTATAATGAGATTATAGCAGAACATTAGTCAAGCCTGTCAGGCTGAATTATGATGCTTTATATATGCTTTCATTTCATTTTCTTTATCTCTGCTTGTACACTGGCAGATAGAGCTCCAGAAATAAACTGAAAAGACAAAAACCCCCAGAATCTGTATGTGTTTCATGGACTGTGTGAGTGGGACGCACACTGTGCCGTGAAAGACAGAAGAAGAGCACAACTAATGTGACTTCTTTATTTGGCCGTGTGACCAATCACTTAATTATGTGTGAGTGTGTGTGTGGTTTATAAGGACACAAATTTGTATGACATGGGTATGACATAGGTGTTACAACATGAAGGTGATTTATGAGGACATTTTCAGTGTCCCCGTAATTCAAAAGGATTAGAAAACATACTAAATGGTGTTTTTTTTTTTTTTTTTGAGAATGTAAGAGTGTGTAGTGTTTCCTGTAAGGGGTAGGTTTAGGTGTAGGGTCAGTGTAGGACAATACCACATACAGTCTGTACAGTACAAACACCATTACACCCCAGAAAACATGGACACACTGCATGAGTGAGTGTGAGAGAGGACAGGTCACAGGAACGAGATGACTGCGTTCCTGCTGTTGGTGTTGAAGTTAATTTTCCAGCAGTAATGCGACTTTATTCAGGTCTCTGTGTGTGTTGCCTCTAATTACAGTGTTTATATTGTGCTGCAGGAGAGACGTGACTTTACATCAAAGGTTGGGAACTAGTGCTGGACCATATCATATATTCAGTGTATGTGAAAAGTGATATTAATATATGTGTTTTGAAAGAGCAATGTGATCATTGTTAAACTGAAATCTTTACATTTACATTTATTCATTTAGCAGACGCTTTTGTCCATGTCATGCAGAGGCAAAAACAACTTAATAACTTGTTGAAAGAGATGGGTTTTCAGCAGTCGGTTGAAGGTTGTAAGGGGTCGGCATTCAGTTTGGGTGCAGTATGAGTTGGACATGTTCTTGCAGTAGGTCTACATGTCTGTATTTTCACAAGCGATGCTGTTACAACCAACCATATAAATGCCACTCAAGCTGGGAAATACACACACACACACACACGCACAGTGCTGTATGACTCTTTGCCCTCGCTGTATCCGAATGCTTTCAGTCAAATCACTCAAGACCGTTTTTAGCTCTTCAGGAGATGGAAATGCAGCGGTTCCCGAGCCTCCCGAAAGCTCTTAGCAGCGCTGCGGCGATGCACTCACAACAAGAGCAAGCATGAAACATTCTCTCAGAGCGCATGTTAATCATTTGTTTTAATCAGGACTGTTTTTGAGGGAAGACATGACTGCGTTTATTTGATCAAAAATAGTGAAAAAACATTACAGCTGTTTTCTATGGAAACTGTATTTTCAGCATCATCATAATAATATTCTGATTTACTGCTCAACACACACTTCTGATGATTAGCAGTGCTGAACACAGTTGTTTTTGTGGATAGATTCGATTTTTCTGGATTTATTGAAATAAATAAATTCATTTTTAAATATTATTAATTAATAATATCTGACTATTTTTAATGTTTATGTAATGCAATAATTACCTTTGACCAAACATTTCTGAGCCTATATTTAAGCATTATATGTTTTTTTTAATGTCCAGAGACATAAAAGACATAACTCATGAACATTTGCTGCCGAATCAGATAGTCTTGAAGCAAATTGATTGATATTGGATGTGATGAGGTTATGATGTCACATTGTTTAATAAACAAGCTCATCGGGTGCTGAATTATAGTGCTCCCCGTATACTTTTCTTTCAGTTTCTTCATCTGTGCCTGCGTGTGCGGATTGATTCATTTAAGGGTCAGAGAGGAGCAGGGCGCTTCTTCATCAGTGACGGCTTATAAAGTGAAGTTAATCTGCACCTCGGCGTGTTGAAGGATCGACGGCTGCTCACGCCACCTTTGAATCCGTCTGTGAAATTGATTTTCTTTAGGCAAGTGTAATGGAGCGGCTTTCTACCTTATTAATTTTTAACATGTAAGAAAAGAGCTTAAAGAGAGCTGATGAAGTGCTCGATCTTTGTCTGTCATGGTCTTTTCATTACACAGATCACCTGGTCTTTCACTCTTTACATCACTGACGCTCAGTGTTTATCCTGACTTACTCTCTCAGTGTTGTTTTTGTACGATTTATGTTTCCTTATAGCATTCATTAATATTTTTAAATAGCTTTTGTTTCTATAAAAAATACTTGTGATAACGATTTACAATGTTACAAATTTTTACAGAATTTAATGTATTTATTGATTTTTTTAAATCAAATTTATTCAGCCTTGGAGAGCAGAAGAGATTTCTGTATAAAACATTAAAAGAAAAACTTTGTAAGAATTATTTGTAATTTTTCCATTCTCCTAAATTTTGAGAATATTTGAACATAATAAGTGAAATCTAATATTTAGTGATATGTTAGTATTATTTATATACAAATGTAGTATATGCATATCAGTCTTAATATTTTAACTTCAGCACTTTTCTGTGCTTTTGTCATTTATATTCTTCTAATATAGCTTTCTAAATTTCCTTTTTATTTATTTTTTGCTTATTTGTTTGTTTGTTTTGCAGTTAACTACCAAATCAACTTGTTTAATTTTTATTTCATTTTTTAATGTTTTATTTAACTGCTTGTTATTTTTTCACATATTATTATTGAAAAATATTTGTTGTTTAAATTTATTTTTATTTTAGTTCAGGTAATTTTTAATTACATTTAAAAAAAGTTTCTTTACTAAAATATTTTTGTATTTTTGCTGAATATATAGTTATTGTTTTTTTCTTTCTTCTTTGCAAGAAACCTATTATAAATAGTATATATAAAATATTCTAAGTTCTAAATAATAAAAAGGTTATAGATTGTTTTTTACAAGAAAATACAATTTGTACTTCAAAATGTCACATTTAATTCACTGTGCTTTATTTATCTGTGAAAAATGCTTTTTTATAGAAAGACCTTTATAGAAGCGGAGCTCAGGACAGTTGTTATATCCTAGTGAATGCTAAGTGAACACCTGTGACCAAAGATGGCAGATTTTAATTTTCTGGTTGGTTATGCTAGATAAAATTAGCCGGGTGAAGAAGGCAGTGGTTTGGGAACACTGAGTCAGGGCGCATTACTCCGCGTGAGGCCTGCTAACATGATTACGTCTGAACTGTTGATGGATTACGCCGCGTGATTCTCTCTGCGAATCGTAAATCTGTTTGATCGTTTGATCGGTCCTGCCTGTTGTTTCTGGGTCAAGAGCAGAGCCGACTCCGGCACAAGAAACCGCAGAACCGGGCCTGTTCCCATGGCAACGGTGAGGCGGCTGGATTGTGTTTACCGTTGATGGCGGCAGAAGTTTCCCATGAGGCTTTGCCTGAAAGTGGGGCAGTCCCTCCCATCAGGCTCTGCATCGAGCCAAATCCCCTCAGATCAGAGCGTGATCTTCCGCTCAGGATGAACTCTGACGACCGGCATCCGGCGCCACGGACAGAGCAAAGCTTTTATCTCTTATCTCAAACATGCATGCAAAACAATGTGAGCCGATGGCTTACGGCTGGATTTCTGCAGCGTTTTGAGTGTTCTGTGTGTGTGAGAAGAAACAGGACGTAACAGGTGTCAAAGCTCATAAAAGTCATCATGAATCTAATTGTCAGAGGTGACCCTTAAATATTCTTCTACATGCAGTAACTATAAAAGAGTTTTCAGTCCAGATCAGCAGCATCTGACTGAGGCTAAAGATCAAATAAATCTAAATCATACTCTTACATCAGTCTAACACATCATGACATGCTTCTGAGTGAAATAAAGGTCTTTTAGTTCACTGGAGACATGATCTGAAATGTTGGATTTACTCAGAGCTTTCAGAAACAAATACAAAATAGACATTGTTTTTATAAAATATTATTCGCTTGTAAAACATACTTTAGTAATCGTTTTACAGCTCCAAACTCATTAACATGTTTAAAGTCTAGTTTGTATTCATTAAAATGATTTATTATTTATTAATACACTAAAATGAAATGGTTCAATTGTTTTGTATTATATATAATGTACTTGCTTTGTGTTTTCTTTATTTATACATTTATTTTTATGATTTGAATAAACCTGAATTACATATGTTTTCTGTAATAGCTCTTGCTCTCTCCTTGAAGAATCAGTTTTGTCTTAAAAAAAGAAAGAAAAGGAACTAGGGCAAAAAAAGTCGTGAAGAAAAGCGTCAGTGTTATTTTTCAATATTTGATAACACATTCTTAAAATCAAAAGTTGTATGTTAATATTATTTAATGGTCCTAAACTGATCTAACTGAACTAACAATGTCCGGTCAAATGCAGAGCACAAATTCCAAGTATACCTTAAATCCAGTAACGTGTGTATTGCCCATTGTTAGTTGCACTAATGAGACCTTTATTGTGAAGTGTTATCATCACCTCAGTGTTTTTCTCAAGAGAAACGTCAATTGCTCACCATTAAATGCCACTGCTGTCTTGGAGGAAAAAAGAAAATATTTACTATTCAGAGATCAGTTGCCCACGTGGATAACCAAAAATCAACACAATGCAACTAAATATTTGTTGCAAGTTGTATCATATTTAGGAGATGCTCATTGACCTCTGATAACCTCCTACCGATGAAAAGCGTGCTCTAGGATGATGATGATTATGATGTCACTTCCTGGCACATCCGGAGGCTCACTTACTGACAAACCTCACTCTGAAGGTAGGTGCGTCCAGCTGAGAGGATAAAGGATTCCAGGCGGAGATAAGTGCTGCTGGGTAATCACTCTCCGGGTTTAAAACATTTCTGAGCTCCTTAGAAAGTTTGGCGGCTTTCTGCAGTCCAGAGCCAGGACTTCAGCAGTCCAAGAGTCGTCCAGAGGGAAACGAAGGAGAATAAACAGAAGGCGGCCAGAGTTAATTCAAGTCTGGACTCAGCTAATAATAGAAGGAGAAATATGGAATAAATTAACAAACAATACCCATCATGCTACAGTAGGTGGGTTTTTCATGTTTTGGGCCCGTTTTCACACAGGATTGACTCATTTTGTTTTTTGGAGAAAATCTTTTCAATAATGGCTGTCAGTTCTAGTTCATTCAAGTAACTAAAACTAATCACAGATAATAAAATGCTGTCTCTGGCAATCTGCCTTAGCATGGAAATGTTTTGGAAAGGTTTGATGATAATGAGCTTTTAAAAAGGCATCACCTTTGGTTTTGGAGGTTATCCTGAATGCTTTGATTATGTGCTTGTGTAACAGCTGTCTAGTTTGGTTTTCTTTTACGTGCGCATGTCTTACTATCTGCCGTGATTATTCCACTCTGTTAATTAAAGGTCGTTTATATGAATATTCACTAATTGTTTATGAGAAGCGTATCGGTAAGAGGCTGACAATTAGTTGAACAAATGACACTTGCATTTTACAATCTTCATCTGATTGTGGAAACATTTTTATTTTTGAACCTTTATTTGAATATGGCAACATTACATTGAATAAATCTCTGACAGAGGCCCCTCCCCTCTCCTATCGTGTGTTAATAAGCCTGCTGACATCATCCTTAGCGATGCGCTCAGCCCCGCCCACTCACTCTGAGCTTAAGACTGCTCAACAAGAGTTAGCCTCAGCAGCTTTGTGAGCTTTTTAAGAGAAACCTCTTTTGCTGAGAGTGGTGGGATCAAATGTTTTGTGAATGCTCTATGGCTAAAAGATGCATCTGGTCATCAATCTGGAAACTGTGCAGTTTGAGTCAAAACCATTGTCCCTTTTTTTTATTTTTATTTATATTCTTTTAACAATACAGATTGTAGCAGAGCACTGAACATTATCAAATAGAACAACAGAGTAATAGTAATGTATAATGACCAGAGTAAACTGCTTATTTATCAAATGCAGAGACGGTCTCTGTAGTAAGACGATGATAATCACTAGAAATCAGGTGTCCCCAACTAAGCAAGCCAGAGGCGACAGCGGCAAGGAACCAAAACCCCATCCATGAGAGAATGGAGAAAAAAACCTTGGGAGAACCAGGCTTAGCTGGGTCCAGTTCTACATTGCATTTCAGTAATGTGCCACTCCATAAGAAGGTAACAAGTTACGTTACTCAGTTACTTTTCATGAAGAGTAACACATTAGGTAAGTTCTTGGTAAAAACATGTTTATCAGTTCAAATGCTCATATAGACAGCAGTGCACTTGAGGTTTATTTATCTATAGTGAGTTTTTATGTAGGATGGATTATTGAGCGCTCCAGGTCACCATGTGATGAGCACCCATTCATCCAGTGTTTGACCTTTGCCCTCGCCGCCCCTCGCCATCAGCATGAGATCAAGATCCTTTATGTCAGGTGGCCAGCGATCCAGCGGCTCATTGAGCTGTCAGCGTGTGTTTGTAAACACGGACGGACCCAAAACTGTCCTCCAGTGAGGTTTGGTACGGTTAGATGCTTCAGACTGATCGGTTTTGTTTTCTAAATGTCATAAAGCTGACAGCAAACAGCAGCTCTCCCGTTGCAGCAGCGGTCCAGTGAGTGTGATAAATGCCGGGCCGCTGATTAGTTTGGGCTTGAAATACACACTGTACGGAAGCCCAGGGTTATAGTCTCTGTTGCATCTCTTCACAGTTTATTCTGTTTAAAGGAAGACTAACATAGTTTGCTTATGTTACTGAGCATTTAGGTCATTCTGTAGTAGGATTGATGTGTCTCTTCTTGTTTACCTTGGTCTGCTTAACGCCACAACGTTATACGGATAAAGTCACAGTCATAATATGCCTCATTTGCATTTGAAAATAATCACACTCAAATCGTTTTGTTTGTTTAATTCATATTTTAGTTTCAGTTTTAATAGTTTTAGTACCTTAACTTAAACTTCATTCGTTTTTTTTTTTTTTGTTTTTTGTTTAGATTTTATTCCAGGTTTTATTTCATCAACAAGAACTTATAGTGCAAATATTTAATATTTTTGAATGAATAGTTCTCTCCACTGCTTTAATATTTAACTAAAACTGAAACCGTAAAAAAAGTTACATAATAAACAAACATTAATGGAAATAAAAGGCAATATTTTTGCAGACCAGGGCCGCACAGAGACGTTTATAGGGGCGGGTGCCCAAGGGTAAAAAAGGGGCAGATAGAAAGCTGAATGACAGCATGGGCAATATCAACCAGGGCCACTCCCCTACACATCTCTCTCCATGATGGTAATAGTTGCAAATGAACCAAATTAAACATAAACACACATAACATCAATAAAACAAAAACAAACAACTGTCTTGCTTAAATGACACAAAAATAAGTAAGCTCTAAAGAAATACCCATGATGCAACTGGTGCATAAGTTCGTACCCGCTCTGCCCTCAAGTGATCATTGGTTAATGGCAATCATGTGACTGATGCTAACCAGATCCTTTTATTTAGCAAAATTGAGATTAATGGTTACATTTTATTGTTGTGGGTCAAAGACAGGGCTTCATACACATATACACACATAAAAGACTGCAGACTGATACAAACCTGTGAGAGGAAGATCTGCAGGAAGAGGCAGAGTTTCAGCTGTCTGTTCCGACATCACTCTAATTAGAGGCATTAATCACGCATCCGATTCATTCCATTAACCTGCTAATCTGAGTCATCTCCTAGATACTTATTTCGTTTTTTGTACATTATTAGCACTGTTCATGAGCACACACACACACAGCTGGAGAACCGCAGAGACGCGTGTCACTCTCGACTCCTGTGTGACCCTCGTCTGCGGCGGTGAATCTCCCATCTGGAGAAAACAGATCACCCTGCCCCGAGACGTCAACACATACAACACGCCTGTCCCTCGCTGCTACACGCCTGACGAGTGTTTGTGTGCACGTGTTCATGAGAATACATTAGTGTTGCTGCTCAGACGTTGCTTTTTTACATCGTGCAACAGTTCAGACAAAACCCTCACCCTCGGGAGATTGTTTCTCGGTAATGGATGTGAATGGGTGCCGTCAGAATGAGAGTCTTATAGAAACACCACAATAATCCACAGCACTCCAGTCCATCAGTTAACATCTGGAGAAGACAGAAGATCAAACTAATCCAGCATTAAGACTTTCTGAATTCATTCGACTGTAATACATAACTATTTCACTGGAGGGAGAGTTATAATAGACTTTTCATAATGGACTTTATGGTTATTTGTCAGAACAGATAGTTTCAATTCAAAACAGCTTTTTTTCTTTTCCTGATGGACTGGAGTGCTGAGGAGTATTTTTGATGTTTTTATAAGACTCTCATTCTGACGGCACCCATTCACAGCCATTACTGAGACACATTTCTCCAGAACTGATGAAGAAACAAACTCATCTACATCTGAGAAAATTTCTTTTTCTTTTATTTTTTTTGCTGAACTAGTTCTTTAAATAACTTCTACACCGAGAGAGAAAAAATCCTGAAAAAAATTCAGGATTTTCTAAAAATCACTGTCTTGTTTGCAGTAAAAACAAGTGATAGTGAAATGAAGCAAGCAAACGAATCAGCCAGCGGGGTGAGAAATATAATCTTATTTCAAAACCCCAAATAAGTTTATTTTACTTGTTTCAACTAAAAACTCACTTAATTTTGGCCTCTTTTCTTTATTAAACAAGAACATTTTACTTGTCTAGATTATTTCTTGGTTGAATTTTGTTTTTTTATTTTGGCTGAAAACGAGATTTTTTTGTGTGTGTGTGTTTATTAAAGTGTGTTTCTCAGGAGTCTTTGTTTGTCCTCCATTTCATCTTAGTGGGGTGTTGTATTTATGATTTTGCTTCCTTTATACAACAAGTCCGTAACGCGTTTCCTGTCAGAGAAGCGTGTAAAAAAACAACTTGCTAAAGAAGATAATTATCATGCAGCAGGTGATGTTTTCAACTTATTTTGTAGAAACCGTCACGAAAAGGTCAACGCTTCCAAGGTTGAATGTTTCCTTCGCTCGTAAACCGCAGGAAACAAGCGCCTGAGTTTTGCTGATTCTGTACGTCTCCGTATAAAACACCAGACCTGTTCTGCATCAGCACGTTCTGGCAATCAGCGCTCGGCGGGAGATCTATAGAGATCAATCTTTTCTTTTCCTCTCCGTGGTTATTATGCACAACTATAAAGGATGAAAGTGGTTACAGACGGCTATGGAAGGAGGTTTTTAAAAATCTTTTTGTGTTTCATATAATAAGACATTTAGAAACGCCGCCAATTCCGGAGCCTTATTACCGTGAGACGGAGAACATGGAGACAGACTGCTGAGGTCAAAATACATGATTCATAATGCAAATTTAAAGCAGATTCGAGTTTGATTTAATTCACTTCATTTATAAACTACCTCAGTAGACGTTGACAAATGAAGCTGACTTCTGCCCCGCTGAAACAAAATCATATAGTGTTAATATTTCCATATTCAGATGTGCTCAGTTAACTACACCAGCCATGGTCGCCCCTGTATTAGAGAGGGTTTGTGTTATGATCACAGTGAATGATTCTGGGCTCGTAATGCACTCAGATTGCGTTTCAGACGTGAACTCGACCTCCTGACGCAGGATCTTAGCTGAAATGAAAGCTCATGTGTGACGGATTTGGAAAATGATGCTCCTCACGTGAAGGTCACAGGAGATTTGATGCACAATTGGCTTCAGCGTGAGAGTAGAAAATACATGCAGGTGTAGTTTGGGGTTTGTAGCATGTTTTTGAAAAAGGCTTCTGCTCACCCAGGCTGTATTTAATTGATGATAAATACAGTAAAAATAGTGAAATGTTACTACAGTTTAAAATAACTGTTGTTTATTTGCATGGATTTACTGTAAAATGTCATCATTACTTTTTACATTTCTGATTATTATCAGTGTTGAACACAGTTGTGCTGCTCAATATTTTTGTGGAAACGGATGCATTTCATTTTTCAGAAAGTTCAAAGGAGCAGCATTTATTTGAAATATGAATCTTTTTTTAACTTTATCATAAACTGTATATATATATATATATATGTATGTTAGTGCTGTCAAATGATTAATTTTAAGGTTTTATTTACATAATATGTATGTGTATACTGTGTATATTATGTATATATAAATACACACACACAGTATATATTTTGATAACATTTATATATTTATATGCATATAATTTATATTATATATAATAAATGTAATGTATAAACTGAACATATTTGTCTTATATACACAAGAATGAATGTTTGTTTATATACACAGTATATACATATATTATGTAAACAGAAGCTTTCATTTTGGATGCAATTAATAGCGTTTAATATTTTGATACATATAAATATATAGTAATTATTTTAAAAGAAAAAAACTTTAATATTATATTATATTAATATGTTTTGTTTACATAGACATACAGTACATAGCCTACTGTGTATATGTATTACGTACACATGCAGCTTTTATTTTGAAAATGTTTGCAATGACATATTTATCATATATAAAAATATATTTCATATATATGTAACATATTTGTCTTAAATATAATATATATACATAAGAAATATACACATTATTATGTAAAGAAACGCATGTATTTCAGATAATAATTAATAATACTAATTTGATTTGTCTGAAGAGTGCATGCGATGATAAATGCAGTCTTTGTAGGCCTCTCACGTGGTTTTAGAACAAAAGCCTTGTATTTGGCTGCAAGAACAGGGTCTAATGTAATTGTTTCAGCACGAAGTGGCAAATCAGTTTCTGTGCGAGAGCAGAAGTCGTGACGGGAAGCTTCTGTCTCATGCAGCAAAGAGAATCTCATACGCCATTCACACCACGAGACGAGAGATAAAGGGACCCCTGGAAAACTGAAGACGGCAGCGCTCAGTTGGACATGACAGTCATTTGACTCCAGCAGGAAGAGAGAAGATCCGAGCAGTCACTTTAACACCAGGCCGCAGGATTGAGTCGGGCAGAGAAAAGCGAGAATAATTGAGGCAGTATCTGCACATGGCCAGTGGCGCTGGATGTGACGGTCTGACAGAGACGAGCAGGACTTCTGCAGGGAAGGAGAGAACTGGAACGACCAGGCAGCGTTAGTCAGCAATTGAAGGAGCCGAGATCTACATATTAAAGGATATGAAGAAAGGTGTAATTAATCATTGGAAGTGCATTATGACACATTAACTGCAGGATAATGAAATGGCATTTTGTAACTAGTCAAATGGAAATGCCTTTGCTTTATTTGGTGTTCGGTTCATTTCATTTCGGTATCAGACGTTTCGCTTAAGAAATTAGTCAACTGCTTTTTTTTACGTTTTGATTTCAAGTAGTAG
>JAUYWG010000050.1:17618892-17639097 GCA_034779775.1 Enteromius afrohamiltoni
ATCCTCAGTTTAGCCCTCATAGACTTCTGCTGTGCTCACTGTGTCCAGAGTTCTGCAGAAGAGA
Source organism: Enteromius afrohamiltoni (assembly GCA_034779775.1). Classification (NCBI taxonomy): domain Eukaryota; kingdom Metazoa; phylum Chordata; class Actinopteri; order Cypriniformes; family Cyprinidae; genus Enteromius; species Enteromius afrohamiltoni. The sequence continues at coordinate 17,618,957 of JAUYWG010000050.1, forward strand.
ACCAAGTATTGAGGAATGGCTCCTAGCGTCTGGAGAAAACTGGTAATACTTTGAATGAACCTGACAGGTTCATGAAATACCTTACTTCTTTAGAATGATTTTAAGAAGGTTCTTTTTAAGAATCTAAATCTTTGTAGAAGTTTCCTTTAAACCATTTAAGAAACCTAAAGAAAATAGATAAGAAATAAGTATTTTGGACAAGTTTGTGCTTGTGTGTGCGTCTGTGTGTAAGCATGTCTATGTGTGTGTGTTTGTTTGTGTGTGCGTCTGTGTGTAAGCATGTCTGTGTGTGTGTGTGTGTTTGTGCGTGTGTTTGTGTGTGTGTATGCATCTGTGTGTATGCATGTCTATATGTGTGTGTGTGTGTGTGTGTGTGCATGTGTTTGTGTGTGTGCGTGTGTGTGTGTGCGTGCATGTGTTTGTGTGTGTGTGTGTGTGTGTGTGTGTGTCTGTGTGTGTTTGTTTGTGTGTGTGTGCATGTGTTTGTTTATGTGTGTGTGTGTCTCTTATATAGTTAAAGAGATGAAAACAAGCCACTAGTGAGGACATTTAGCTGGTCGTCACTAGATAAAAACACTTCTCAATCAGTCTCCAGTAGATCTGATGTAGATCTAGTGTCCTGCACATGTTTCTGTGAAGGGTAGGTTTAGGGAGAGGGGTTAGAAAATATCATTCACCTGAGAGAACATCAATGGAAGTCTATGTAATGTCCTCACTAAGATAGCAAAACAAACCTGTGTGTGTGTGTGTGTGTGTTCACATTCTTAAATAGTAAAAACAAAGCATAAGAAAACACCAGGGGGTTAAGAATGTTTTCTGAATCCAGCTAGAAACCACCTAGAAACCACCTAGCAACCACCCTAGCAACCGCATAGCAACACACAGACCAATCTGTCACCTCCAGCAGGTGTGGTGGAATCAGCCGTATTCTTTCAGAGCTCCGGTGAAGAAACACGACACACTTAAAGCTGCAGGAGTGATTTACTCAGCACCTCCGCCATTCCTCCAGACCCTGAGCGTTTGGGCTTTTTCTGCAGTCGAGCTTGAAACCAGCGTCTCTCTGATGAGTGGAGCGGCCCGGGTCCCGCCGACAGGATTTATTGCATAACAGCGCCTGGAGCAAAGGGCTCTTGTGACGCTCTTATCTGCAGGCGCTGGCGTGTGTTATAGATGAGTGTGAATGCGCAGAGCTGATTAAAACAGTCACACACCGCGCTCTGATAGCCAGTGATTCCCTGCAATGATTCACAATAACAACCCCACATCCGGACTCGCTTTTATCACCCCAATCTCCTGACGGATAATTTATTAGCGCTGCTTGGGGTCGGAATAAACCTCTAACCCTGAGCATGAGTTTAGCTGCATATCCTGGCGTGCTTTAGATCCTGTGGTTTGTTAGGGGGAGATGTGCTGTTTCTTCTGTAAGTGATCTAGTTTCAGTGATGAAATGGGCTAAAACATTGAAAGACAAGAAGGTCAAGTCTTTTGATTTATTCATGTATGATTTATGTACACTAAATATTTTATGTCAATGAAAATTTCAGAATCACATTTAGTGCTACAGTGAAGCCAAAAATACAGGGCGTTAATGAAAAATATATGGATTTATGGATTTATTGCTGCTAATGAATAAATTATTACATTAATAAATAAATCTCATAGCTATTTTGGAATTATAGTTTGTTTGTAATTTACTTTTTTCATTTTTTTGTTCTTTGTGTGTGTGTGTGTGTGTGTGTGTGTGTACACATTTAAAAACATTCATAAAAATGACAAAAAAATTTTTTTCAGAAAATACATATTTATAATATATATATATATATATATATAAAAATTTATTTATGTTTTTTTGTTTAGTTTTACTTTTTTGCACAATTTTTTGAAGTTGAAATAGTTATGCTTTTTTATTTTATTATAGTTAGTTTTAGCAGAATGTGTATTTTAAGAATTTCTTTAGTTAAATATACGTGTCCTGCCTAAAACAGCCTCAACACCAACGCCTGATAAAATATACTTTATATACATACATCAATTATTACATTTAAAATGATTTAAAAATAATAAAATAAATATTCACAAATATTAATTGTTAAATGTACATTGTTTATAAAAATATTCTGTATTCATTTGCATGTGAAAAGTCATGAAATGAAGTGTTTAATTGATTAATGCATTTAAGCTGTGGAATCCTGACCGGATCAGGAGGACATACAAGGACATACAAGGCTTCACCTCGTGCTCAACATCTGATTCAATTTAGATCTTTCCTTTGAGAAAAGCAGGTGAAAGATCGAGAGAGAGAGGCATCCTAAGCCTCACGAGAGAGCGATCTGAAGCAGCATCTTCATTACCGCTCACTCATGCGTGACGCACATATAGCACTGCTCACGCGAGACTCGGTTAACGTTACGCTTGACGCTAATAGAGCCTGACATCTGCCACAACACACCAGACTTACTCTGTTTCTAGTTACACACTAACATTCAGTTAAGAAATTAATGCATTTATTCATCAAGGATGCATTAAATTAATATTAAGCGACAGTATAGACTTATAACGGGACGACAACAACAACAACAAAAAAGGTTTTCAACATTGATAACATTCAGAAATGTTTCCTGAGCGGCAAATTGGACTATTCAAATGATTTCTGAAGATCAGGTGACACTGAAGCTTCAGCTTTGATCACAACAGATCACTGTATAGATACATATTCATATAGGAAACAGTTATTTTAAAATATAGTGCTGTTTTTATCACCATTACTGTTTTTAAACCAAATAAATGCAGCATTCTTGAGGAGGAAAACATTAAAAAATATAATATTGCCAGATTTAAATGCACAATATTAAGAAGTCAAAATTGTAAGATATATAAACTCATAGTTGCACGAAAAAAACCCGATTAATTACTGTTATTATTATTATTATACATTTTTAGAGTAAAATAAATAAGTAAAATACATTTTGAGAAAAGGACCAGAATTCATAATTGCTCATAATAACTCATAAAGTCATAATTGCAAGAAAGTAAGTCATAATTTTGTTTATCCTGTCATTAAATAAACAAATAATAATTACAGATTTCAGATTTAGAATTGTGAAAAATGTATTCTTAAAGAATTATGAGAAAACAAGTCACACTTATCTTTTTTTAATATTATTATTCCACAGTAGAAACTTTTTTTCCATACAGACTTTTATTTTTAAAAAACTAAAAAAAAAAACCCCTTTTGAAAGTTCCTCTGAACTTATACTCATCACAAAAACAGTACAAGCTATCAAAAAGCACTGAAGCTAATTATATCAGAGGATATCATTTACTTGTGCATGAAGAAGAGTATTGCAGCAGTGCATTCTGGGATTGGCTTACACCTGCTCTGGAATCGAGTAGTGTATCGTGACACAATAAAGCTAGATTGCTCCCACTATCTTCAACCAATCCAATTATAATAGCACTCGTTCAGTTAGCGCTGGCTGTTTTGGGATATTTTTTGCTTAAAGCAGTTTGAAGCGTCTTTACAACAGCAAAGAAAAGTGCTGCTCTTATTGTTCTGTTGAAGTCATTCTGACACAGAGTTCCAGGCCTGTATCCCTCCAGAAACACAAGCTGTCACGCGCGGGATGAGAGACGCAGATGGAGTTTAAAGCAGCCAAACCAATGCTGAGACAGCAGACGCACGCTCGATCAATAGCGTCTGAGATGAAGGCTTGGTCGGGGTCTTTTACAAACCAGTAACGGCACACGGTGAGTTCACTGCGCTGTGAGAAAGACAAAGTATCAAAGAGCAGAAAATCAAAAACACGATCGGTTTTAGCAGCGTTAACCGCGGGATCACTGAAGAACACAGTCGTTTAACATCCACGGCCGCAGTGAAAGTGACAGGAGAAACATAGCTTTTTAAACATTTAGACTGATACATTAGAAACATTTTGCTTTGTGACTTAATAATTAAAAACTGAACATTTACAGCTGGAACAATGATCAGTTGTTATCAGGTGTTATTGCAGCAGCTAGAGACATGACAAACCAAAAGAGAACATGATTCATAATCCACATCTATCACTCTGTATTGTGATATTGTGATATAAGAAACTGATATGACTTGCATCTAAAATTGTACTTTTTGAATATCTGAATATTTGATCCAGTATATTGAGACGCATGTGATGTATTACACAGGAATCTGGATCTCAGGAAGACTCATGTTTCTAGATTAGACTTTATTCTGCTCAAAGCTTGGAGTAATCATGATTAAAAAAAACGTGTTGAAGTCTCTTCTGCCAGCATTTATTTGAGCAAACATACTACAATTAATAATAGCGAATATACAGTGCAATATAATGGATTTCCTTGATCAAAGCTGTGTTCTCAGCATCATTACTCCAGTCTTCAGTGTCACAGAACCAGCAACACCAAATACAGCGTTATTATGTCAAAAAACTCATTTCTTTAATTTTACAATCAATAAATACATGTAATCCATTACTTCCCAACCCTGGTCACATGATCTTCAGAAATCATTCTAATATACTGACTTACTGCTCAACAAACATTTCTGATTGTTGTCAGTGTCGAAAACAGTTGTGCTGCACAATATTTTTGCTGCAAATATATTTACTCCAAACGTTCTCTTTTTGTCTGTCTCTGTTTTGATTGTTGACTAAAAACAGTTGCAGTGTGTGTGTGTTTTTCTTCTGCATTACAGTAAAACACACACACACACACACACAGTATCAGCCGCTGTGCTGCTTCCTCAGCATTCATCTGACTTCAGCACAAAGCCTTTCATGAAAGAGAGAGAGATAGGAGAGGATGAGAGAGAGAGAGGAAGGTCTAAGTGAACACATTTAATGTCCAGTTAATGTTTGATGTGTTAAATTCTGAAGAATAGAGTGAGAGTCAGAGAGAGAGAGTTCTTCGTTCTCTCCTGATTAAATATGTACTGCAGTGAAAGTGCTGAATGCAGACAGTGAGTAAAAATAGCCCATCATGCAACACTACAGTACAACAGAGGCATGAAGCTGCTGCAGTCGACACTCGTCTGTGCTTCTGAAGAACATGTGTGTTAGGGATGGGTCGATAGACATCACCATGCTGAGCCGTCACCGCGATCCTCCGCCCTGCCGCAGCAGCAGCACCAACCTCGCGAAAAATCATTTCCACGAGAGGAAAACAGATGTACATGCAAAGAAACGGGTCCGCAAGCTCATTTCGAACCCTCGCATTCAAGCACTCACGCTCGATCCTCTCGCACCCGCTCGCTCGAACACTTATTTTTGTCAGTCGTGGGGCGGGGCTTGGTGGTCAACATCGCCCAACCCTAAAGTGTGTTTCTGGAGAGACACAGTGACGAGAGCTTGTTAGTATGTTGCTATACGGTTGCTAGGGTGTTCTGGGTATCTGTTTGTCCGTTCCGTCTGTCGGTCCATCCATCCTTTCATCTATCTATCCATCTATGTGTCTATGTATCTATCTATCTGTCCATCTGTCTCTGTCCATCCTTGCGAGTGATCGGCTCTGACATCACAGGACAGACATTCGCTTGATGTTTGTTTGAAGAACGAATCGGTAACGGCTCGCCACTCTTTGACAGAGGTCACAGCCCACGAGCCGTCGCACACACAGGGTTGTGACTCTGGCCTGGAGCTGCTGGGGCATGCTGGGAAAACCATATGTCACATGCTAGCTTCAGTGAAGGCCACGGCGCCATCCGCCTGCACACACACACAGAAGTCTAATTATCTGAGCGCTCTGACAGTTTAAGCGAGCGACACAGCAAGCCTTTAGATGCGAACAGAGGAAAAGAAAGAAAGAAAACTCTCCGCCTGCAGCACACCTCATCCTGTTTCATTATTCCTCATGTTTCATTATTCATGTGAAGGATGTAACAATGAAAAACAAGCACTGCAGTGCCGCCCGGAGCTGTTTATTTATTACATTTTTATTTTAACCGATTGACAGGCTTGCAAAAAAGATTTCTTTAATAACTCGATCGTTTCTTCAAGATGGCAGTAAGATTAAATGGAGCGCAAATGAAGACTACGTACTCTGCATATCAGATGTTTCTCCGGAATAAAAGACCCCGGTATCCTCACCTTCAGAGTTTCAGAAGTGATTTCAATGAAGTCTCAAACTGTGCCTAGATTTTGTCTGCATTTCATCCCACACCAATGATAAATGCAATCTCTTTAACACGTCAAGTCCGTTAAGGTGAAATGATGCTCAAATTCATATCTCAAATGATCCTAAGATCTATTCATCGCAGCTAGCTCTATCCTCAAGTATTAACTCATTTCTTTTTGCTTTTTTTCCTGAAAAGTATTAAAAGAAAACAAAGTTGGATAGCACTTTTTTTTACGGTATTATTACAGTAATAACAGGTAATGACTAGTTACCAACCCTAAATCTAACCACCCCCCATGTATTTACCTTGTATTACCAGTACTTTCTCTTGTAGGTACACTAGGAAGTAAAAGTGCACGTACTTTAAAATAAAGTGCAACCTAAAGTTGATACCCGCTAGTGCTCGCTAAACATTTAATGAGCTAATGAAAACAGATTATTGTTGAAGAGCAAGTAGCTGGAATCCTCACATCTGTTTTGATGAGCCTATTAAATGTTTTGGGGATTTATTTCTTGATTGTGCATCTGATTTTTGCTGTTTTATTATGGTTTTGTTTATTTGAAACGGAAAATGCATGCATTATGCGATTGTTTGAAAGTTGATACTTAAGCTGAAATGAACGAAGAACTCCATTAAGCCTTCTGTGCTCTGAGAAGAGCAATCACTGAGCAATAACCTCTTCCTCTGGGAGAGAATGAGAGAGCATCTGTGTATATGGAGGGAAACAAAGAGCGATGCCATCTTGGATTCTTGATTAGGTGCTTTATGTGTGTGTGTTTGTCCGTTGGCAGAGCATCTAAATGGCCGCAGAGCTGTTCTGCTCTCTGTAGCGTCTGTCGTGGCAAAGTGCCTTGTCTGGGTATCACCATTTCCTGCTCCAGAAAGGAAGTAACAGCAGACACCCACTGTCATCAAACGTTTCGTCTGACTAACGCAATGACTCATCGACACATCCAGCCTAAAGGCATTCCAGTTCTGGAAACACCCCTTAAGCGGCCAATACTTGAAATCATCCAGTGGGAATAGTTGGAAAACTGTCCAAGGGAATAATTGGCAAAACGCTATTGGGAATAACTGGATAACCGCTTTTGGGGGATCTGGCAGAAGGGAGGGTTCTGTGTGTGTGTGACCGCTTTCACCTTCGGCTGTTGAGCTTATTATCCGTCTCTGTTGTCTGCCAGCGCTGTGGACCAACCCCAGTAAGGGTTATTTCCTGTGGCTTTTTCCTGTGCTCCTGTGCATGTTCTTTAGGCTTATATTACCCACAAGCAGCTTGGATTGTGGCTGTCATCTTTTGAGAGAAATTAGAAATGCATTACAATGGCAGCTTTTAAAAGTATGCATCGGTAAACTAACGTGCTTAAAAAATCATGTTAAAGGGTTAAAAATCAGATGTAAGGAAAACTGGGGTTAACGAATCAGGGAAGCTGCAAAGGGGTTAAGTAATTATGATGGAAGCAGGAGAGGTTAATGAGTCACAACAGAAGCAAATAAGTGGGTTAATCGTCATGATATGAGGGTAAAAAAAAATCGAAGGACTTAAATAATTATGACAAAAGGGGGTGGGTTAAGCATAAAAAACGGGCTTAAAGATTAATAAATGCAAAAAGTGGCTTATGAAATTATAACACAAGAAAAATAATGGCTTAAACTCTGCGGACCCGCCGGTGGGTCCAAAGTTACATTCAAATTGTGCCTTGAATTTTTAACCCTTTGCCTGCCCCAATAACCCCACATGTGGTGCCATTTGAAAGCTTAGAATCTCTATTTTATGCAGATATGAGTCACTTTACATAGTTATTTTACTGTAACAAAGTTATTTACACGCATATATTATGTACAAAAAAACGACATGGTTCATCAACATATATAATGATATTTATCACTTACAGCAGTTTTTTATGTAATTTCAAAGGGTTTTCTTTAAAATGACACCAAGATATTGCATTTATTCCACTGTATGTTGGTATAGGGAGAGAAATTTGGGTAGGCGGACATTTGTATAAAAATGGTTTTATTCTTCCCTACAGTTGGAATAGAATAACTCTTGCATAGATTATGATAGTTGGAAACAAATCAAATTGTCTGCAGGGAGCCTAGGCACTCAGGGCCTGAGCTATACACTTTCAAATTTCAGTTTACAAAAAATAAAATAAAAAGCACCTCTTTTTTTGAAAACTAAGATAACAAGGGGGCTAAAAGAATTATGACACGCAAAAAAAGGACTGAAGATTAAAAGGGGTTAAAGAAAAATAGTGGAAGCAGAAAGGGGGTTTAAAACCTGGACAGAAGCAGATTAGCATTGATCAGTTAAGTTTGATTCAGCAAAATGACTTTTCCTGTGGCAGTTCAAGAAGGCTAAAATATACAGATAAAGCATCATTCACGCACCTACTGCCCATCCTGTGCTCTTCATTTTGTCATGCTAGTGCTATAATAAAACCTTCCTGTAAGGAAATGAGAATGAGAAAATGAAGAATGAAATTGCCCAATGTGTCAGTTTTTTTTCAGGCTAAAATGACTTCAGTCATATAACAGCGACTGATGAATTTGTACATCAGAACATCCCGGGAAGACTTGAATGCGTTCTTGAGTCTGACATCACTTCTCTGCTACTTTGCGTAGTCACTTTAAATGTTTTTTTTGTTTGTTTTTTGATTGAATATTGAATTTTCTTTATTTTTCTTAAAAATTTAAAATTAAATTTTCTTTAAAAACTTTTTCTTTAAATTTATTTGCATGGTCATAGTTTAGTATGGCAACCCAACCTTTGTAGTTTTAAAAGTGAATTGTCACTGACTGGTTGATATGGCAACCCAATGATTGACAGATTCTGTTACTACAATAAACAGACCACCATCTGTTCTCCCCCGAGTATTTCTAAATACCTCCATATCTTAATTAGCACCTACTGGTGACAAATCATAAAAAAATATATATATTTCTTTTAATTTAAAAAATAATAAATAAAAGAATGGAATAAACATTTTGTATTGTATACAGAATGGTTGAACAAAGTATCTTGTGAAAGAATACAATTTAAGTAAATAAAGAAAAGTATTAAAAACCTTATATTTTCCAGTGAGATCTGCTGTGACAGTGAGCATGATTTATTCATGACTCTTTTCAGAAGCATAGTTAGGAGGTGTGTGTGTGTGTGTGTGTGTGTTTATATATATATACACATAAAAAAACAAATTATGCAAACAAAAACTTCTTCTTTTAGAATCGATCAGAAGGAAAAAAAGAGGTTTAACAATTATTAAAAAAGCAAAAAGAATCATGAGCGAGGAAAAGAGTTAGTAAAAAGTTCTGAAAAATAATTTGGTTTCTGTTTCTGTGAGGTTATGCTGAGTAGCTCCGTCGCAGTTCTCTCCATTGTTTTATTTCCGCTGTCATCACAGGTAATAGAGCGCGGATCGGGCCGCATTCTTCTGTCCGAGCCCGGCCCGCGTCCGACAGAGCTGGAACCAAATTCTTTTCTCATACTAATGACACATGCACTTTTTCTGTGTGGAAAGCCCGCTTTTATTAAGCAACTGTAGGAAGGCGTTGGGAAATGTCAACAGATGAGAGCATCAGCGCACACGGGGCAAATAGAGCCGCAATAACACAGACGCACATTCACGCTGATGAGACCGAGCCCGAGCATCCTTTCTAAATATCTGTCTGAACTGTATCCGTCCTCTAATAGGTAACATGAAATGTTCCCACACACCAGATTTATACGACGCTGGCGCATCCTCCGACTCCGGGCAGCCTTCCTTTTCTCTCTCACTAGCTGTTTCTACACGTACAGTATCGTGACCTGCAGCACTCACTCCACGCCGTACACACCTCAATTCTTTCACGCCAAAGGGAAACACACTGACGTCACATACGGGGCACGAGGCTACACTGAGCATGTCATGAACCGTGCAACGCATGCATGCACCGAACCGAGACAAGCGTACCAAACGGTTCATTTTTTTTCATGAACGTGCCACCCCTAATACCCCTACAGTGCAATACCTCGGTTATATATATATGTACATATTCATATGGCTGATTACACTTTACTTTTTTAACACTCATAATTGTTGCTCTTATTTTATGCTTTATTCTTATCTCTAATGTTTTAGTATATTTTAACACAGTTGAGGAGTACTTTTCAGCCAGAAAAAAACATTTCACTTTATGTTGTACCAGCTCTAACTACATGTGACAAGTAAAGAATCTTGAAATCTCACTGGTCCACAGTCCCACATTTGCTGTGATTGGCCCATGACGTTTCTCTTGATGCTTTCATGAAGAAGGTGAATTACAGCAGCAGAGCGACTGCATCTTTTAGTGAGCTCTCCTGAAACACAATCTCTGACTCTTAAAGAGTTCCACTCAGGAATTATTTATCTTTACTGGGGCGATGCTGAATATTTTAAGCTGTAAAGTGCACATTAAAAGTTTGTAATATCCAATCAAATGTAATTAGAGTGATTTGGCAGCACTTGAAGCAAGATTTTAGACATGACCTTGATACTCAAACTACATTCAGTGTTCTCTCAGCATTGAAACACTAGTTAGTATTGTGATGTGAATTAGATTTTATTTTCATATTTTCCCATATGCAAATGTAATAAGTGATATTTTGGCCTATATCAAGAGTGATATTTTACATATATATATATACATTAGAGGTGTGAACCTACACTGGTCTTACGGTTCGTTTAGGTTACGATTATTATGCCATCAATCGGTTCATTACAATATCTCGATGCATCACGATGCACGGCATACTCAGTTTTCTAATTTTAATTCACATGTATATAATTTTGTTAATAAACACAAACAGTCAGATCTATGAACTGAAACTTTAATTTTACCTCCTCAATGAAAAATCTAATTCAAATACAAATGTATAAACATGAAATTATAATTTATAAACCAAAGTAGCGTTTAGAGGAGCTCTCTTCTGACATCAGTTATCAGCTTGTGATTTCTCAGGCCAAGACATTGCTGTTTGACTTTCAGACAGTGGCTCGCTGTGGTGCTGCGTTGGAAGAATGTTGATATTTGGTGTATTTTAACCAAAAGCCGGCAGAGCGCGGCCACTTTAAGCACGCTGCGATGCCCAATTCATTGTATGCGCGAAGCATTTTATGTGAGGGAATTGAGCTGCAGCGATCATGTTCGACCTGTTATCTGTCACAATATATATATATATATATATATATTTTTTTTTTTTTTTAAACAAAAACTTTTATTTTGGCAAAATTTGCCAATTTTATTTTGGCAAAAATATGTATATTTTTTTTAGTTACCCATAATAATTAGAAAAAAAAATCCAATTAGATTAAAAATGACACTTTTATATGATTCCAAGCATTTATTTATAGTTTAAAAATGTTTTAGCATTTAAGCAATATTTTAGGGTTCTAAAAAATCATAAAAGATACAATAGAAAAATGAAAACTTAGATATCTGAATACTTAGATAACAACTTCATGACTCTCATTACACCATCATTTTGAAAATTGCAATGCAACAATTAGAATTGCAGAACAGGAAAAATTTTTTGCAGTGCATATCCATGCAGAAAGTGTGACAGAATTACTCTTTAAAAATAAAGAAAAAACAAAGCGCTTGCTGGGATTGTTACGCAGTATGAGACTAAAAACACATGAAAGAGAAGATTTCCTGCACGGAACATTATCTGGAGACGCCAGAAAGACATATTTTAAGACAATTGATCGGCTCTCAGAGTCCTGCCTTTGATATGTTGATAGTACCTGTAACTTTAAACCTCGTGCAGGACGCCTGGAGTCTGGCGTATTTCTCCAGCATGCAGTGGAGAAGCTGGAAAACAGGGATGAGACGAGGCTGAAAACTGAGCAGCCGCAAGTGAAGACGGCAGATTTCACATCACCAGACACTAATGGAGAACTCCAGGCATTATAGATCGTCTTGCTCAGCACTGTTTTTAAATTAGAGATGATTTAACGATGCTGGGTTTGGTTCGTCAAGAGGCAGGATTATTCAGGGAGCTTGTTTGTGCTTCAGCTCATCTGCGGTTAATTGAACACACACAGCTCTCTCATTAATGCCATGCATGCTAACCTGAGTCACACCAGCAGCAAAAGCATATTTCTGTGTTTTTCAGGGCCTTAAGTGCTTGTTTGCCGCTTCTGTGCAAGCTTTAGTAAAGAAGTCGATATGTAGAGTGTGATTAGTGTGTAAAGCTCTCCGGAGCTGCTCCACGTCGGACCACAACAACAACAAACACCAGAAGAAACCCAGCAGCGCTTTCAGAGGACAGTTTATTAACGGTAGCTGTTTGGATGGCATGCTGCTGCTTAGTGCTGTGAAGTGTGCATGAGAGTTCTGTGTGCAAATTATGACTTTTTTGGTAGTGTTATTATTTATGTTTTAAATTAGTTTGAGTTTTTGCATTTTCGGTTTTCATTTTAATATCACATTAAAATGAACTTTTAGTAGTGTGCTTGTTATTTTCAAAAATAGTTCAATTAAGTTAGTTTTATTGTTCTATTAGAGCATTTATTAATATTCACTTTTCTATTTTGAACTTTGCTTTAGTCACTTTTTGCGCTTTTGCCATTTTATTAGTTTTTGTTTGAACATACTTCTAAATAACTTTTAATGTGAAGTGCTCTTACAGTATCCATGCACTTTTTTGCATTAGCTTTTTTATTTTTAATATTTTATTTTAATTTGAGTAATTTTATGCGCATTTGTCAATTTATACGTTTTGAAATATTTATTCAGTATTTATACATGTTTAGCTTTTCATTTTTGTATTTTCATCTTTTATTTTACATTTGAGATTTAGTACATTTATGAGCTTTGGTCCTTTTTAGTTGTTTTTGTTGTGTATTTGAAATATTTCTATTTAACTTTCATTTAGAAACATTGTTTTGGCAACTAACTATAATAAACCATTTTAAGGAATGTCAAACAGTACATGAAAGACTTACTGTAAATGACATTTAAAATATTAAACAATAATATATTGTTTTTTAAATTTTATTTTTAAATATTTTAATAGTCATCCTAGTAATTTCATGTACTTTTTATTTTTATTTATTATTTATTTGTAGAATATAGTTATTACTAGGGGTGCCACGGTAAAAAAAAAAATCAAACTGCTACGCTTGTCTCGGTTCGGTGCATGCATGCGTCGCACGGCTGGACGGTTCATGACATGCTCAGTGTAGCCTCGTGCCCCGTATGTGATGTCAGTGTGTTTCCCTTTCTCGTGAAAGAACTGAGGTGTGTACGGCGTGGAGTGAGTGCTGCAGGTCACGATACTGTACGTGTAGAAACAGCTAGTGAGAGAGAAAAGGAAGGCTGCCCGGAGTCGGAGGATGCGCCAGCGTCGTATAAATCTGGTGTGTGGGAACATTTCATGTTACCTATTAGAGGACGGATACAGTTCAGACAGATATTTAGAAAGGATGCTCGGGCTCGGTCTCATCAGCGTGAATGTGCGTCTGTGCAAGTATTGTGCAACACGCATCCAATTCAGTTTATGAATGAATACATGATATAATTTTTTTTAATACTATCTCCTAAACTGTGGATAATTAAGCTATCATCATTGGCTGAAGTACGTTTCTGGAGTGTTAAAGATGAAAAGAAAAACTAACAAGAACCGTACGGAACCGAGAACCGTGACCCTAAAACCGTGATACGAACCGATCCGTGGGTTTTGTGAACCGTGCCACCCCTAGGTATTACGGTTTCTAATTTAAATGTATTTATTTCTTTACAGACTATTTGTATTACTAGTTTTCAGTATGCAGAATATATACAGTAGTTCAGTGTGTATTTCTAGGAATCACACAGATGCGTAGCTTTCGTTTTGGCTGTGTTAATAATGATTGAGTGGTGTAATTCCAGCTGTAATCACCGTTTTTTTAATAATTTGACACGATGGTGTGCTTTCATTCACTCGACCCGGCTCTGTGCTGCTTTCACATAACATTTGGGCTATTTCTGCTAATAGGCTTTGATACAATTAGAGTGAGATGAGGAATGAGAAATGAAAGTGAACCGCGCGGCAGATACTCGGCTAATTAATGACACGAGTCCAAATCGCTCGATTCTGCAGTTTCATTCAACAGAGACTTCCTTCAAACTTTCTGAAGCAAGAGTTCAGCCAGAAACTCTTTCCAAACCCATATGCTGTTATTTTTTCTGACTGCATTTTCATTTGGAGTGAACTATAACTTCAATAGACGAAAGCTGACAGAATCATCACAGCTGTCGTTTCTCACTAATTAAAGTGTCGTTAGTATAAAGGCTGATTTGGCAGGCGATTGTGAGACTGGAAAACACTCCCACACACACACGCTATTACTTCCAGGGCTTCATCATTCAATATTCAAGGTTAGCGGATTCTCTTTCCTGTACGACCAGCCACTTCATAATTAGTCTAATAAAGCGGGTTGTCATAACAACGCAAGGTCACTAACGCATCGTATAATATCAGATGGAAATGATTCGGATTTTCTGCAGTCAGAGACAAAAATACTCACAAAACAAATCAATTGTGATGAAAATGCTTTCTGTCTGTTCTCCATCGTCAGATCTTGATCCATTTTTAATTTTCTTGTGATATTTTTTGCAGCTGAACTCCTCTAATCTTCCACTAACTCTGTACTTTAACCCCATCAAGTCGTAATCCCGGTACCAGGCTATTTATTGCGCACATCACATGTTTTTTAAAAAAATGTTAAACAACTACAGCACAAATATAGACATATCGTATCTTTTAAGGGCTTTCGAAATACATGCATCAATTTTGCATTTATGTTACATGAAGTAAGATAGTGTTCTATATTACCTTAGTGTTCTATCCATAGTGTTCTGAAGGGATTCTGTTGCTGTGGTGTTCTGAGGGGTTGCCAGGTGCTTTGTGGGCCATCACTCTGGCGTTCTAAGGGGTTTCTAAGGTGTTACCATGGTGATCTAGGGGATTTTCCGTTGCTACGGATTTCTGCTGAAGGATTTCTAGGGTGTTGCTATGGTATAGCAAAACATTAACAAATTCCCAGGGCATTTTTGGTCACTTTGGAAATTCTAAGTGGTTTCTAGGGAGTTGCTAGGGTGTTTCTACTGTTTTCTGAGGGGTTTCAAATGAGTTTTTAGGGTGTTGCTATAGTGTATAGCTAGGTGTTTTTATGAAATTCTATGGGGGTTGCTATGTGGTTTTATGATTGCAAGCTGGTTTCTAGGGTGTTGCTATAGTGTTCTGAAGGGCTGTTTAAAGACACACACTAGCCCTGAGCATCAGTGATAGTAATGGTAAGCTAACAATCAGCCCTGGTTAGTGTCTAAATGCAGTGCCTCCTGCTCATTGATGTCAAGGTTTCAGAGCTGGTTTCAGATGGCTGGTTATCCAGCAGAGCATTGTTCCCGTATGGCCTGTTATCTCTGCAACCTCCGTGGATTTCCCAGCATGCCCTTCTCCTGATGCTATAATTTTTCCTGGGCTCTGCTGGGAACTCAGGGTCGTTGTTACGGTCTCTCTCCCTCTCTAATGGACGAGAGACAATGAGGGACAAGCACAGGCAGAGCTCAGACCTCACGGTTGGAGGTTTCCTTGAGAAATAATAGTTGCAGATGATGAGCGTTGCTTAGCAGTAATCCAGCGGCCGTGTTGGTCTTTGATGACACACTGAAGGTGTAAAGAGCGGTGGTTTGGCTCTTGTTTACCTGTCATGCCAGAGTAGAGCCAGACAGGCTTTGTGTTATTGATCGGTGGCGACTGATGAGGGAGGATTACGGAGCTCTGCTCGTCTCCAGGACACAGATGGCGTGAAAGCAGTGAGAGTGTGTGTGATGCTTGAAGATATCTATTTTGTACCTACCAAATGCAGGTGGTTACGAGAAAGTCACATGATGAACTAAAGCTCATCAGAAGTAGCTTTTAAATAGTAAAACATATAGAAGGTGCTCAGCGTCATTCACACAAACACTAAACACCAAGAATTATTAAACTAAAATGGGCAATAAACATGTATTTAACTGCATTACATGTAACATACAACCCTAATAAACATCACTGATACAAAAAAACTAAGAAGAAACATAGTTATTTCAAAGAAAAAACATCAATTTCAAACAAAATTTAAAATGCAATGCAGGGAATTCTGGGAATGTCAGTTTACGGTGTTTCCCTGTAAATTTAACAGGAAGTGTTTTTTGTGTTTTTTACCGTTAAATTCACAGCCATTTTTTACAGTGTGTCTGTTTTTGTTTCGTGTCTGATGGTCTTCCTGTTTTGATTTAGTTTGATTCCCACGTGCATGCCCATGTTTAGATGTTCCTGTGTTTAGTGATTATTAATTGATTAGTCTCCCCCTATGTTTTCCTAGCTGTCCTCTATTTACAGCAGTAGCAATATTATTATTATTAATGAATTAATATTATTGGTTGCCTTTTTATTTCAAAGTACAGTAGTAATATTGCAATAGAAATATTATATAATAATGTATATAATATGACTTTTTATAGAAATTAATTTACAATACAATGATGTGGACAATGATGATGATCAGTATACAATACTACTTTTAAAATATGATTTATGTTACAGTATAATACTGTTATTGTAATAACTATATAAAAGTAATGCTAATAATTGAAATAATAAGAAATAATAATAACATCAACTATAATAATAATTGCAATAGTTAAATAGTAAAATAATTAAACATTTAAATATAATGAATAAAATAAATGTAATTGATATTATTTTCATTGCTGTTCAATTATTGTTTTATTTATTGCGGTACAGTACTAACATTGCAGTGGTTATTTAATAAAATACTAAAATGGTGCTAGTATAATTTAATGCTAGAATTGTTATTGCCTCTAAACTGGAGGAGATGCTCTGTTTTTCTTGCTCTGTACTGATGGCTCATGTCTGGATAATCAGAAGCCGCTCTGCTTCGCTGCTTCCTCTCTATTGTCTTCTTTCAATTTCCACCTGAATGGCGATGGATATGACGCTTTTAATTTGGGAAGGGCAGTGCCGGGGCAGCAGTGTGTGAGCGGGGCAGGAGAAGGTCAACACATTCAGCTGAGATGAGATCAAATTCATTCAGATTTGCCAGGCCTGACAGTCTTTATGTGGAGTTCAGACTGGAAGCTCTGCTCCTTTGTTACTGGCCATTTAGCCGATTTTTGTCTTTTATGTCTTTGAAAGGGACTAACAGAGACAGTTGGTCCTTTGCTACAGTACTGGATGTGATAAATCAGGGTTTGCTTCAGAAACTCACACAGAAGAGATTAAATATTAAAATCTCTAGCCACCACATCACAGATCAAAGCTTTTTTCAGACTTTTTGTGGAGAACCAGGAGAGTGGTTTGAGTCTTGGGGGCAGTTTCCCGAACTGGGTTTAAGACTAGTCCTAGATTCAAATAAATGTTAAGAGCTGTCTAAACTGGAAAAGGCTTGCACTGAGAGATCTTAAAATACATCATTGCCATTGTTTGGTCTTAAGATGCTCACAGATAACGCGTCTTTGTAAGACACGTTTCTAAAAGTTCTTAAATGTCCTAAATTAGCAAAGGTCTAGTCCTGGCTTAATCTAATCCCTCTCTGGGAAACCGGCCCTTGATGTTTGGGCATATTGTTTTGATATGTTAGTTTACATCCCAAACATTTAGGATTTATTATTTGCTGCTGGTTTTATTATAGGATTTTTCTATATATATATATTTTTGGTACATAATTGACTTTTATATTTCTATTTTATTTACTTGTCAGTATTTATTTATTACAGTAAATTGTTATATTGTAATTTAATTCTTAAAAGAATAAAAAAACACATTAATTTGTTTATTGTTTTATTAATTTTCTAAATATTATAGTTATTTTTTTATTTTTATTTTATTGATTGATTATAGCAATTTTTAAAGAATTGAATTGTATTGTATTGTATTTTTTATCATACATTTTATTTTACTGTGTTATATTTCTCCTTTTATTATTTATTACAGCAAATTCTAAATATTTAATTGTTATTGAATTTGTATAAAAAAAGATTTTTTCTGAGTGTTAGCTGGTGATGGTGTTGTGTCTGCTGGTATCTGATCGTCTGTAAGCAGGAGAAGATGGCTCTGAAAGAGACCAGACACTTGTTGCATGGAAAGAACCATCTCTAACCATCTCTCTGCAGCAGATTGGTCTCCTGCTTTCAGGAGCAGAATAAGAGATTCAGCAAGACTTTGTGAATTAGCAGGAGAACACAGATGGCGTGAAAGCAGTGAGAGTGTGTGTGACGCTTGAAGATCAGGTAATTGGTTCCGTGAAAGTGACAGGATGGCTATTTCATCTGTGTTTTAGTGCTGCTCTTTTCGGGCAGATATAAACTGTCAAACATCCAGAGAGATGAAGAAAACACTGTCGTACCAGTGGTCCCTGCGGCTCACGCGCTCTATTCCAGGTCATTCTTTAAGAAAAGCTTGCGGTTCATGTGATTGGCCTCTTCCTGTCCAGTGAACGAACGCAAAGGAAAAGCAGCCTGTAATGAACAGAACCAGCCGAGCTGAACTTCTCCAGACCTTCGACAGATGCAGGACGTGTATGAAGAGCAGGAGCAGTCGGCTATAGACAAGCATCGTTCTGTCGTATATTCCAGCGTGCTTTGATGTGTGTCATTTCTCTGCTACGTGCTTCTGCACCACCCCTGTGCGCTCTCATCCGTTAACATGGGCGCCAAAAAAATGCGCGCTGCTTATGCTCGCAGTGTTCAAACATGTTCAAGCGTCCAACTAAAAAAAAAAAAATAAATAACTGAATAAATAAAGTAAAATAAATTGTGCTGTCAAGTAATTATTCACATCCAAAATAAAAGTTTCTGTTTACGTATATGTGTGTGTGTACACTGTGGATATATCTATACTGTATATAAAAGCAAAGCATCTTGTCAGGAATATTTACAACAAAAATCTATTTGTGACACATTAAAAGACGAATTAGCAAATACTAATTAGTTGTAATTTTATTTATTTATTTTTTATATATATTTTATAATTTTTATAAAATTATTGTGTTACACTGAATCTTAACATCTTTGACCCGTGTGTATATTAAGAAAAAATTTCTACATGAAACTGTATTTATACGTAATAAATATACACAACACACACTCATATATCATGTAAACAAAAATGTTTATTTTTGATGCAATTAATCATTTGAGAGCACTTAAAATAACACATAGTAGTAACCTCATAGAAATGATGTAGTCTTAATAAAAATGTTTTCGTGACGTGATGTTTTGGCGCTGGTTATTGTGAAGCTGCACTCATCTTCCTGAAACATCCTGAAAATTGAGCGGTTTAAAGCTAAACAGCCACCTGTGTGTTGAAGTGGAATAGAGGTGGTTTAATGACTGGCTCTGTGTGTGTGTAATCATGCTTCCCAGCTCACTGGTTCAGACAATAATGAGTGTGTCAGCGGGAGACAACATCTCCTCCTGGACCAGAGCGAGCAATGTCACACATCAGAATGGAACGGGACGAAACGGCTTAATGTAGCGTGAAAACCTGCACTCCGCTCTTCCAGACTAGACCAGTGATAAGACTGCAGTGTTTGAGGCTCGATCTTCACGGAGGTGTCAGATCACGGTTTTAGTACGGATACACAGGTTTGTATAAATAGTTGTGATGTTGGTGATGTAAGCAGCTGTTTATGAAGTTTTGGTCAGTGTGAGATGAACAAACTGTCCCAAACCTTCACACAGTCCTCCGTTTGAGAGTTAAATCAGTCCTAGACGATGACATGATTTACCTCCAGCAGAGTTTTAGACTGTTAAAGTTCAGTCGGACTGTTTTAATGCAGATATTTACATCGCAACCATAAAGCATGATTTTCTATTGGAGTAAATAGCAAATATTTAATTTTTTCTCTTGGCTCTTACAAAAATTAATGTAAATGTATTTTCCTGCTATTTGTACAAAAAGTTTTCATATTTATATTAGTTTGAATAACAAAACAAATCATTT
>JAUYWG010000050.1:17647196-17677752 GCA_034779775.1 Enteromius afrohamiltoni
TGTGCTGAACACACTCCAATATTTGTGTTCAACTGTTCTGGAGCAGTGTTGAAACACAACTTAACACTGATTTCTAGCCGTGTCCTCTTTTGGAAGCACTTCCACAACGACACACAGCGTCTCCGGAACATGGAAAGCTCCGCCTTCTTTCTTTGAGCAAACATTTGGGCGGGGTTTGAAAAGTGAAGGCGTGTGGACAAGTCTTTATAAAGAATATCTCTTTGTTTTCAGACATCTCTGCACTAACAGCTCGTAACACTCCAAAGAGAAAGGAAAACTTTAGCATCATATAAACTCTTTGATATTGTTGCAAATGTTGCTTCTGAGATGTGTTTGTGCAGTTCTTGGATTTGTGTGTACAAAAAAAAAAAAAGAGGCAAAGTTTTGAAAATGTGTGTAATCAGATGAAGAATAAAAGCTATTGAGATGGGTGACACAAAATGTGTGTGTGTGTGTGTGTTTAGGAGGCTGTACAGTATCTTCAGGATCTAATTTGATCTCGCCTTTAATATTAGATGTTCTCTCCTCCCAGAAACATAATCTGATCATTTTCCTTTAGTGGCTCTTTTTCTTCTCTAATTGACTGATTTTGGGCTACAGGAATTTCTCAGAATGCGGGAACGTTCAGACACACGCACGCAGTGGAAAGATCATTTACAAGTATCATTAAGTAAAAAAGATCTCAGAAATGTGGCAAATTATACTCTGTTTGTGCGAGTACACGAACACAGATGCATAATGTCAGAACAAATTGATCAAGTTAGAACAGGTTTTGAATACGGTAACTCACTACAATCAAACATCAGTTAAAATACCAGATAATTATTATTGTTATTTCCGCAATCCCAGCAGTCTTTATTTGACACAGAAATGTGAGGATCTCAATTAGGCTGACAGCATTACATTAAACAGAACTAATTAAACTACTACTTTTGGATGTCTGTCAGTGGAGATGCTGAATGATCACACATCTGATTTAATGAAGACTCTCTGAGTGCTGAGGATGTTTCTGTCTCAGTATTGTGTGCATCATGGGATGCTCGAACAAGAGTTTGTGTGTGTGTTGGTGCTCTGGTGTAGTGTTTGTTTCAGCTCTGAATCTCTCTGTAGATAACGTGTCATGTGACATTATAAATTAATAAATTGAATGCATAATACAGAAAGTGAAAATATGCTTGTGCAAGCTGTTTTTCTGCGTGATTTCTGAATAAGACAGAGGCTCAGCTTTAAATGAGTGTAAGCATCGAAGCGTTGCAGACGAGTGCAGAAAGCAGTTGAATTAATGTTAGTCCACAGTCAAGGCTTTTCTTACATTGTTTTCTTATTTTGATCTTATTTTATTATTAAACATTATATTAATGTTATGTAATTAATGTTATTAATTATGTTAAACATCTGTTTTATTTTCCTACATTTTTATTTTGCGTTAAACTTTCTCTCTTTATTTTTTTTTTGGATTCCTTGATTTATTGATTGATCCCATTATAATGGTTAAATAAAAAATAAATACATTTTTAAAAAAAAGTGTATGCAATTGAACAAATATTTATTAAAAGATTAACAGAAATTACATGGCCCTTAATAAAGTTATATTTTTTTGTATATTCCATTTTATTTTTCCCATATTCCATGCTTTATTATTCTGCATTCCATTTCAACTGAATTAATAAAACCTTAACAATTTAGTCATTTATTCAAATAAAGAACATACATAACTGAGATATATAACAGTTTGTATAATATTTAAACTGTAATATTTCACAATATATTTATACTTTATAGGGGTGAATCACGGTTCAGTTCGATACGATACAGTAGTGTCACGGTTCGGTGTTTTTTTTTTCCCCCCACATTTTTATTTATTAAAACTAACATACTATGACCTTGTTTCCCCCCCTTTTCTTTTACTTTGATCAACAATGGAGCTCTACTTCACATCTTCTGGGGTTTCTTCTGAGCAGCAAATAAAGAAGTGTTTTGGAAAAGTCAGCCTTGGATGGTATTTATTGATTAATTAAAACTTAATAAAAAGTAGATTTGAGCCGTTTCAAATCGTGAAAGTGTTCGTAGACCGTCCACTGACATCCAGAGCGCCGTTTCTTCGGCAGGGGAGAGAGCCACTATTTAATTTGGTGGTGTATGTGTCACTAAAGGCTTAGGGGCCGTTCACATGCAGCGTGTTTTGCGCACACAAGCTCTTTATTTTCAACAGAGCCGCGCAGTTTAAAATCCAAAGCAGAAATGATTTTGTAACTCACAGAGCTTTCGTGGTTGCCTAGTAACAGCAGACGCGCTTTGAAATCGGTGAAGGAAGCGACGCGCCTCACGTTTTCCACTCGTTTTCAGACGCTTCGTGAACGCACCCTTATGTTACATTTATTGCTGAAGTATGGTTAGCGCCAATACAAACATTATTTTAGTGTGTTAGAGCAGAAAGATGCAGCTCTGTTAAATTATTTCTGGGTGGAAATGCCTATCGTTACCTGAATGCTGCAGGTGTGTGTGTTTCTGGTTCTCGTCTGTTTGGGGTGGGAGGAGCAGACAGCGGCTTCCCTGTCCCGTCGTTTACGCTGCCTTGTTGAGCGTAGCACTGAAAACATGATATTTTACACAGTTTATTTATTTATTTTTTTCTGAATCCGAAACCGAAAGCCTCGTACCGAACGGTTCAATGCGATTACGCTTATCGTTACACCCCTAATACTTTAATATTAAGACTCTTTGATATAAAAAGAGATAGACTAGCACTTTATATTTCACAAGCAACATATAAATTACAAATAGTTAATTGTATCACACTGTTTGTGTGTGTGTGTGTGTGTGTGTGAATCTTGTAAAGCCTTGTAGGTTTGCCAGCATTAAATTACATTAAGCAGCCTGAGTTAATGCCACACACACACACTTGAGCATCATGAGAACATATCATAATCCTGTGGAGAGATTACACACATAATCTACAGGAAATTACAAAAGCATCTTTAGGGAATTAAGCAATTGTGCAGCGTAATCCAGAGCAGAAAAAGCTCTTTACAGGAACACTGCGGCTGATTTTCTCCAGCCGTGCTCACTGTTTATCTTTCCAAACATGATCTCTGAACATCTGACATCCGTCCAAAACAACTGTGAGGATGAAACCAAGATTTTGTGCCTTATTTTAGCCACTGCCAAACACACACACACACAGCGCTCTGAAACACTGCGACAGAACAAGGCTGGTTAAAACAGGTCACCCACTAACCACCCACACAATCACGCAGATGTTGTATTTATGAGCTCTGAGTTGTTGTTTGAACAGAACATCCCATAATTAGCTGTTAACCAGATTCCAGCACCTTTTATTCTACAATATTGAATCACTCTCTGGATCTTCTGCTCTAAACTATGCTTTCGGGAAACACCGAATCATTGAACTGTGCTGGTAACTTGCGACCATAGTAGACTAACCATGCTTTTGGGAAACGCACCCACTGAAAATAGCCTTTACAGTTCATTTCAGTGAGACAGAGAAGTAGCCCCTCTCTAAAACCAGGGCGATTGTACAAAAAACGAATCACTGAATATGAATAATAGAAAAATCGTACAATTATTTCATGTAAATGAAGATCCTCATTGATACTGTGCCAAATAATAGCTAATAAATACTGAAAAAAATCATTTATTAATTTATATGTAATACATTATATTTATTTTATTCATAATTTATTTAATCTAAATAAAGATTGTTGACGTACCACATAAGTGTTAATAAGTACTGTACAAACTAACTACATAAATGTATTGCACTTTTTTAAACAACATATTATATTATAAGTGATGATAAATTCTGCCAAAATATAATTATTTATATTGGGGGAAAAAATACACTGCTCAAAAAATAAAGGGAACACTAAAATAACACATCCTAGATTTTAAATGAATTAAAATTTCTTATTAAATCCTTTGTTCTTTACATAGTTGAATGTGCTGACAACAAAATTACACAAAAATGATCAACAGAAATCTAATTTATTAACCCATGGAGGAATCACATTCAAAACTGAAGTGGAAAAACACTCTACAGACCGATCCAGCTTTGAGGTGATGTCCTTAAAGTCTGGGAGGGAGGTCTGTATGACCTCCCTATAACACCTGGACATGCTCCTGATGAGGAGGAGGATGGTCTCCTGAGGGATCTCCTCCCAGACCTGGACTAAAGCATCCTTCTACTCCTGGACAGTCTGTGGAGCAACGTGGATGGAGTTGGTGGATGATGTCCCAGATGTGCTCAGTTGGATTCAGGTCTGGGGAACTGGCGGCCAGTCCATAGCATCAATGCCTTCATCTTGCAGGAACTGCTGACACACTCCTAGAGGTCTAGCATTGTCTTGCAGTGGGAGGAACCCAAGGCCAACCGCACCGACATATGGTCTCACAAGGGCTCTGAGGATCTAGTCTCGGTACCTAATAGCAGTCAGGCTACCTCTAGTGAGCACATGTGTGACCCTCCAAAGAAACACCACCCCACACCATTACTGACCCACTGCCAAACCGCTCATGCTGGAGGATGTTGCAGCAGCAGGTAGTGAGCTGCACCACCCGAGCCACTTGTGTGTGTGTTGTAGACTCCGTCTCATGCTACCACTAGAGTGAAAGCACCGCCAGCATTCAGAAGAGACCCAAACATCAGCCAGAAAGCACAGGAACTGAGAAGTGGTCTGTGGTCACACAGATATATATATATATGAAAATTCAATGTAATTTTTAGGCTAACATCGGCTATTCACCAACTGTAAAATTTCCAGGCTTTCTTTTTAAGAAGGTGACCTCAATTAGAAAGTTCGGAGTGCTCAGGGCCTGGAGGGTAATTTATGATTTCATTTGAGTATGTTTTAATATCACCATTCAACACAAAGTCAAAAAAATGACACTGCTGCTCAAATATGCTGAAACAGACGTGAAAACACCGGCCGGTCACCTTCATACAAATTGGCATCTGCCCCGGTAATAAACATTGATTTGAGCGACACCCCAGCAGGTCAGCAAGCGATTATTCTGCCATTAATATTACACGCTTTAGATCTGCTGCTGCAAAATAAAACATTGATACGGGGTCGTTCTGCGGCGAGCGGCCAGGAATATTAAACCTGCCCGATGCGGAGACGAGGGAAGAACAAAGAGCCGTTACGACGCAAAGTCAGAGACGATGGAGGCGGACGTGTGTGAACACTAATGAGCCTGTTGTCGGCGGATAGAGTGTTTCTGTGTGAAGTGCCACTCAATGAATTATGTGTAATGTGCATGTGAGCTCACGTCTTGTGTTCGGTCGGTGAGCTGTGATCTGCCTGCCAACTTCCAACAACACAGAGACTATCAAACACACGATACACATGCTGACTAAATAATAGACACACACTTCCATTAAAACACTGCCAGCTTCCAGCCCAAAATCTGCGATTGAGAAGCGTTTCGAAACTGAAATACATATGCATATTTATAAATTCTTTACATGATCAAACTTTGCTTTATCTGTCATCTGATTCTGATTCTGATCAGTTAAACGTCAGAATATCTGTTTTAATATTTCCAGAAGAACTCTTACTGCAAAAAAAAAATCAAAATGCTGAGAAGTTGTCGAGATAAAGTTCTTAGCAATGCATATTATTAATCAGAAATTAAGATTTAATATATTTACATAATCTTTAATTCATATTCAAATGGTGTTGCTACAAACATGCCCCAGCGACTTGTGCTCCAGGTCACAAATTAGTTGTGAAAATGAATATATTTTGAGGACATTTGATGCCCAAATCAGTCATTTTCCCTCTTTAGAATGATAAGCATTCACAAAAACAGCAGAAGCATCGATTTAGAGACTCATTTGTGACTGCATGTCATTTTAAAATCCATTTCTTGCTCTTTGGCCACTCTGAGAGTAATCCTGCTGCTTATTAATCCACGGGTTCAGTCCTTCAGGTATCGATTCCTGCAGAATCTGATGAGAACTAATCACATCAGCTGAGCTTTGAATGTGCTGTCCATATACAGCTGTGGTGTGTGTGTGTGTGTGTGTGTGTCAGCAGATTTCACAGCCAAAGAGGTCAGCGTGAGAGGAGCTTCTGGATAATACACAGCTATGCAGTATATATACGGTACATAGCATGTGAATTTTCTGTATGCAGTTTATATAATGCATTGTTTACGTAAGAGCTCGATGCACAGAGCAGTGCGATGTGTGTAAACTGTGTGACTAATGAACTGGAAGTGATTTGTTTTTAACTTTTTCCTCACTCGTCATGTCATTGGATGTCCAAGAGTTCAGATGTTTTATAGCCAATTAGATGAAAAATGCATAGCTCAACTATGTAAATGAGGTCACGTGACAGCGGTGTACTGCTGTTACTGTAGTCTGGGGTAACTTTTTAGTATTTTAATAGAACAAGAATGCATTAAACTGATCAAAGGTGGCAGTAAACACCATGTTGCAAAAGATATTCTGTTTCAAGTAAACGCCGTTTCATCTGTGAATCGTGAAAAATAAAATGCTTCACGGTTTGTCCAGCACAGCAAGGGTCATGTGACACTGAAGACTGGAGTAATGGTGCTGAAAATTCAGCTGCGCATCACAGAAATAAATTACACTTTAATACATATTCACATAGAAAACAGCTGATTTAAATTCTAATAATATTTCACATTTTTTCACTCGATTTTCAATCAAATAAATGCAGTCTTGGTGAGAAGAAGAGACTTTTACTAAAAACATACCGAACATCTTCTAGCTGAAATGTAAAGTTCAGCACCACCTAGTGGTGGATAAACTCTTAAACTGATTGAAAATCATGCTTTTGCTTTTTCTAGCACCGTATGTTCCTTCTGAATACACTCCAACCCGTTGTTATAAGGTCACTCATATTTCCCGTCTGTCATTTTTAATCGCAGAGAAGGATGGCAAACGGGTCATCTGTATCTTGTCTGTGTTTTCTAGCTCTGCCTCTGAAGTCGGCCCTCGGGGGTCCCGCTGAGCCGCGCTGGTCAAAAGTTAAATCTGCTGCTAACCTTTGAAGCGATTATCCTAAAATCACATTTCTGCTGGCGTCTGATTGTGCCGGAGTCGCTGCGAATCCGCCGATGGCCTCGTAATTGCCGCTCGCAGCTGTATTTTCACATTTCAGTATGGAAGGTCACGTTTCCATTTTTGCTTTCCAAATCGCAGGGATCCTCACCCTAATCCCGCAGAAGGGGATTGGAGAGCGTCCCGACTGTAAAGTGCAGCTCTGGGGAGCTTTTTAAACTGCAAACACGAGGGGAGATTCGGCCCTCATTATGAGAGCTGGATAAGAGAGAATAATGTGCTGGCTTGAAGTGATAGAGAGAGGGATGGAGAGCGAAGCGTTCCAGAAAAGCACAAAGAGCACTCTGATCAACAACACGTGGAGATAAATAGAGACTGCATGTTATCATGTGTGCGCCTGCTTTTATGGCATGTTTCAGGTGGAAACACTCACTCTGGTTCAGTTTTATTTCCACAAAGAAGATTTCAGTCAGAGAGCCATCTCTTTCTTACCTTTTTTATAATCTGAAGAACCTTCCTTCATCACAAAGGAAACTGTGAGTGCATATTTCATTAAATAATTGCCATATTTAATATTTTAACTTAATATTTTAGGAAACTTTGCATTGAATAATGTTATCAGTCAGCTAGGTGAGGTTTACTCTATTCACCTGAAGTGCATCCTAAGAGTGTTGAATTAAGCTTACACTTTCAAATGAGAAAAACAGAAACGATGTTTTCTTGTGAATTGTAGGCTCTTCCAGTATTCAGCTGGATTTACTCAACTTTAAGTTAAAGGTTAAAAGGTTGTATTGATTTAGCTAAAACTTTTGACGGCATAGTTAATCCAAAAATGAAAATGAAAAAGACAAAAGAAGATATTTGAAAGAATGTTGCCCATCAAACAGTCATTGAGTTCTATGGTAGGTGAGAAACACAGCAACTGTTTGATGGGCAACATTTTTCAGCTGCAAGCATTTTATTCTGATATAATAATGTTCATCAATACATTTAGATTTAGTCATTTAGCAAATGCTTTCATCCAAACTGACTTTGAAATGCAGACAATAGAAGCAATTAAAACCAACAAAAGAGTGCTTTGACAAGTCTCTGTGAGTCTGGGATTGTGATTGTACCTACTATCATACATGTTTATTACAGTTGCACGCTAAACAAGTGACTTAGCACGTGCTATGCTAGGTATTGATGTGAACTGAAATACCTGTATTATTTTTAGCATGTAGCTGACTTCAGAAAACTTCAGCTCCTCTTGTGGCAATACTGAAAATGCTCTTGTGATTGCATTGCTTTATGAATGGCTTTCTGCTGTTTCAGAATGCAGTGATGCATGAAATTGAATTGAATAACTAAATTATAATGCACTTAAAAAGCATACAGTGTTTTCAGTGCTTATAGAGCAGGTACAGTGTGTTATTTAAAGCAAAATAAAGCTTGTTGCCATACAATGAATGTCATCACGAGATACTGTAAATGCATCCTTGCTTAAAATATGAATTTCTTTCTACAGTACATATAAACAGCTATTTTACCTAAAATTTGCACGATGCAATTTGTGCTTCAAACTGATTTGCATGCTTAGTATGCACTATAAGTGTATAATAGCAATTCATCTCTGCTAAGTAAGCATGCATTTCTTTTAAAAAAAAAGAATAAATATATGGAAAAAGTTGTCATGCTGGCTTTAAGCGTCTTTTAGAAATGACAGATGTTTGTGTTCTCTCTCATTACAGATTATAGATAAACTTTTTAGTGGAAAAGTGCATTTATATTGCAGACGTGATTGCCGCCGCACGCCCCTTAACCCTCAAAAGTGATGCTTCCGGTCAAAAGACACATTCAGCACTGGGCTTGTAGAATCAGATCCGCTGCTCTCGCTCTGCTGGTCTGTTATTAGGGCTCAGGATGAGTGATTCTGACACGTTCAGCATGGAGGGTAAGCGCACTAAACACATCACTTGAGGAGAACCGCACTTATGCATTTTGCATGGGCTGGATGAATGGATGCTTTCACAGTATGTGCTGAATTACAGATCAGCGTCAGAGGAGAACACAGAGAGAGAGACGAGCTGCTTGGATTGAACTGGGTCAGTTTAAAAAATGCTGGGTTAAAAACAATTCAACTTGGGTTATTTGGCAACCCAGCGCTGGGTAAATATTGGACAGGACGCACATTGGGTTGTTTTGACCCAGCTGCTTGGGCTAAACAGTTTTACCCACCATGCTGTGTTGGCTTAAAATAGGCTGGACATTAAAAATCACACTCAGAAATAATATAGGCAACAGCAATAATCAAAATATGAACATATCAAATTTTGCAAGAACACCCATGGACGAAATACCCATGTGAATTTTTTTCTTTGTGATATATTTATTAATACTGCCTTACATTCTGGCCAAGAAAAAGCGTCACAGAAGATAAAATGGCCGCCTACATTATGATTCTGAGAAATGCTTTCTAGGTGGGCAGCTCACTAGGTTTTAAATGAGTTCTTGTATCCATAAAACCTGAGAAAGAGAATTTGTCATGAGCAACCTTGAAGCGTTTTCATCTTGTTGCATAGAAATTGTGGGGAGTTTTTCTATCACTCGAGCGGCTCTGAAGGACACCATCGGCTCTCGTATCGGTCCGGCATCTGCTGTGTGCTGTTGAGAGGAATCAGTCACGATTTGAATAATAACTAGATGAAATTCAGAAGAAAATGAGTGGAGTTTAGTGAGAACTGGAGTGATGTGGGAGTTTGTTTACTGGCCCAAGTCAACACTACTCTGTAGAATTGGCTCTGGATTCTCGTTCAGTGCACATAAGTGGGATTTCTTCAGCGGTTTTCTGCTCCAGCAGGTGAAAATGGTTGGTCTGATTGCCACACATCATTTATGGATTCTAGACATCCCCATTCTCTAGTTCTTGTTGACTTCAGTGATAATAAGCCTTGTAAATGTGTTTCTCCACACAAACAGCGGGTCCAAACTCACTGTCAAAATGTTGTGAATTTTTCATGATATTCTCTTTGGTCTCTTCTGTGCTGATGAAATATGAATAGAGTTGGGATGCTAGTTTCGTCTCTAAAGGCTTTTAGTTGTTATTGAAACGCTTCACGATGATGAATGTCTGTAATGACTCATAATACAGTCAGTGATGTTCTTAATAATGACTGCTGATATCTCATCTGAGGCTCATTCATGGCTCAGGATATAAGTTATTATTTTTATACCATTGTAGTTTTAGTTCATTTTTAGGGTTAACTTTTAATTTGAATGGTAGTAAACGTTATTATTATTATTTTTACATTATTACACATAGTAGTTGAGTTTTAGTTTCAGTTTGGTTGTTTTTTGTTGTTGGTTTTTTTATTGAACTTATTTTAGTTAAGCCAACGTTTCTCTTTTTTCTAATATTTATATCCAATTATATATTCCATTTGATTAATGCAAATCTTTTAATTGTTTTGCTTTAAGTTAACAGTAACTATTATCAATAATATAACTTGTTAATATTTAGAATTGGTTGTTCAATTTAGGTTACTTTTATTTTATTTTAAAAGTTTTATAAAGTTTTGTTTTAGTTAACTATAATAACCTTGAACAATAACATGTTATGTTTCACTGGAATATCAAACTGATAATTTCACAGACGTTTTTTTATTAATTAATTTTTTTATGAAGTTCTCTTTTTTCTCTTATCTAATTGTTTTTCTTCACTGATGTTGAAGGAATCTGTACTTCTATTTGCTACATGCTTTAAAAATGATGATGGGCATCATAAAACAAACATTGTCTCTCTCTGTTGTCATGACTACAGGTGGCATCACTCCAGTTACCCAGAAGCCCTTGAAACGAGGAGAAATGCCCTTTTGAGATGACTGACACTGGAACAAACTTCATATCTGGTGAGTATGTCAGTTCATGATAAGACATTTCCGCTCTCTTTCTCGCTCTGTTTCTCAAACCGCTGGCGATCACGGTGAACGGAAACATCTGTTGTCAGGTCTTCTGTCACTGGATTTCTGAGAAATAATAGATTGGTGCAGACAGAAGAAACAACACTGAATGCTTTCACACACACACGGTCAGAGAAGATGATCTCGTCCCTTGTCAACAGAGAATACAGCAGAAAGCATATTAACTAGTGTAGCCAAAACATTTGTAAAATGATTCACCCAAACATAAAGATGCAGACATCCTTGCCACTTCCATATGTTTAAAACTTTGTGTTTTTTTTCTTCCATGCAACACAAATCAAGCTCATGTTGCTCATTTTGTGCATTGAAAGTGAAAAGACTGTCAATGCCTGGTCTTTTATTAGCTGATATTTTCAACAACAAAAGAGCTAAAGGTGATTTTTAATATAGTGCACAAGTTGTTTGCATATCATTTTTATGGTGCTTGCTGTCATTTTAATTAAAGACACTGTGAGAATTGAACTAATAATGTAATTGACATCTATAGACGCAAACAGATGAAGTGCAAAAATAAAGCCAAGCAAATGCTATATGAATAAACCGTTCTATAAAAACATTCAGAATACAGAGAGGAATTAAACTGTAAAATTTGGTGCATGTAAGTATTCCTGCATTGGAGAAACAAATTCATTTTGAGAAAACAGCCTTTACAGAAATGCATTGTGATTGAAATACAATTGTGATGATAAAACCATGCAAATGATATATTAACGAGCCCTTCTATAAAAACATTGGGAATATAGACACAAATAAAATAGTGAAAAAAAAATTTAAAAATTGTATGTAAGTTTTGTTGAATTGGAGAAAGAATTTCATTTTGAGAAAAAAGCCTTTAAAGAAATGCAATGTAATTGAAATTCAATTGCAATTATAAAACCATGCAAATTATATATAAACAAACCCTTCTATAAAAACATTCAGAATGTAGAAAGGAATAAAATGTTTACAATTTGGTGTATGTACAGTAGGTGCTGCTGAAGTGGAAAAGCAAACTCATTTTGAGAAAATTGTCAGTAACGAGAATGCAAATAGATAAAGTGCAAAACTAAAGCCAGGCAAACAATATATTAATAAACCCTTCTACAAAAACATTCAAAATATAAACAGAAATGAAACTGTAAAATTTGGTGCATGTAAGTACTTCTGAAGTGGAGAAAAAACTCTTTAAATGGAAAGATTGCAACTCTACAGACAGAAATTCTCAGAGCATGCAATAAAATAAACACTCAAAAGAGTAAAAGAGCAGCATGCGCATCTCGTTTTTGTGTTGCACAAAACAAAAGAAACATCAAGGTGTGTAAACGATCACATATTGTTCAGTTTTGGCTGCAGAACCTGACAGCATGTGCTATATGTACTAGAGCTGATCCTTCATTCACACTAATTACATTCCAGCAGTTCAGTGTGTTCGTGTAGAGAGGGCCGGCGGCCAGACAGCAGACTGATGTTTTCCTGTAAACTCTGAGCGGTGGTTTCTGTGGTCTGTAGCAGAGAGCAGAAGAGTCGAACAGATGAAGGATGAAAGCTATGACATCATACCTGACCTGCTTACCATCTCTAATGCATTACAAGCCTTTAACTGCAGAACTAATCACTCAACCACAGGCTTTCTGCTCGCAGTCCTTGCGTTGGTAGTACATGCAAACATCAGGGAACTCAAGATTGCCCCTAATTTGAGTAAAATCATCCAACTTAGTCTAGAGATTTCATTCCTGGTATTGACATGCATGTTTCATGTCCTTTTACTAAATCAACATGAAATCAGCATTTACTAAAAACAGGTTCTTGGTTTTATTGCGCATTATCGTGCATGTATTTTCTTTTTTTGGTTGATTTCCGTTTACACCTTTACATGACCTAGGCTGAGTGCTTATTTTTAATGCAAGGTCCCATGCTTTATTTTAGTTTGATTAGATGTTCTATTTATCTCTGAAATACATCACACTGCACATGTAAATTGGGCTTTGAAGGCTGTTTTATGAGGTTCAATCTCAACATTACAAACTCTTATTTGAAACCAAAATGTTGAAAATGTCAAAAGTGCAAGACCAAGTTAAAGAACTATAATCTCATGGAGCATTGCAGATGACATTATTGAAAAAAGGATAAATATAAAACTATTGATACTAATATGTATATACACTGTTAGTAAACATTAGTCTTTTTTATTTTATGAGTATGAGTAGAAATAGTTTTTATAGTTCTTTTTTCAGTGCAGAAACAAAACATTTAATATTTCTTGAAATCAGTCTCTCTATACACACACACATTAAAGTAGTTTGAGAGCATAGAGAGATATGATCCATTATTTTGGATCAATTCCTTTGTGATTCTCTGATTGGTGGAGATTTGCTGCAGAATTCTGGGTAATTTATTCTAAACAGGAATTCAACTGTACAATTCAAGTTGAAAGTTGAAAGAGTGCAGGCTAATGGCTTCAACTGAAGCATATATTATTGATTAACAACCTTGCAGCTCACAGTAATTCTATCTTTGAAGGTTTGTAAGTTACTATTAAAAATGTATTTCTCCCCTATGGAGAGATATTCACTGAAGCATTTATGTTAAACACAATTTGATTTGTTTGATTGGTTGCTGTTAGAAAGCATGCCACCAATGGCAGACATTGATTGGTTGATCCAGCTGCTGTATTTGACCAATCAGAGTTCCACTGGGGTCCAATTACAGCAAATTTTCAGCAGACATGACGAAGCTTGTCAAATCCAGACTGAGTCCCTGAGGATCCTGAGATACACTTTAAGACGGTGATTCATTCTCCTCCTCTTCCTCCTCCGGCAGCAGATATTACACTCCATCAAATAATCCTCATCAATAAAAGATCTGGAGGTGCTTTTACTTTGGCAAAACGTGTTGCATTAGCTTCTTATAGATCGACAGGTCGTCTTTATCCTGTGATATCAGCGATAATGCCTGACGCCTTCAAAGCAGCCGCTCTCATCTGCTGGAGGAGAATGATGTTTAGGCAGACGTTTGTTACTTCCTGCACCAATCATGAAGTATTCATTACCGGCTTCAAGGCATAACAGCTTATTGTATTATTCATGGCGAAAGCTCACGGGTTTATTCTGTAGAATACTGTGCTCATCAAGGTGATGGAGACAATCATGTATGTGAATTCATAATCAGCTTTGTTAAGAGATGCCAGAGACATGCTAACTTTACAAACCAGCGGACTGAAGCTCAATGGCGCTAAAACTTTTAAGTTTACTAGTAGTTAACCACAGTTGTGTAATTTAGGTTAAATGGGTGCACTTGCTCTCACGGGCCTTTCAATAGAGTAGAATGAAGTTGACTATAGTAATAAATTCAGTATAGTTCACTACTGTATACTATGTGTGAAGTTAACTTTTACACTTTCTCCTACTTTGTTTCAGCAGTCAACAGTATTAGTCAGATTTACTACAACCATATACTGTAAGTCAAGTTTACTACAATACAGTCTGTGTAGGGCACAAGCTCCCAGGGGGGCACCATCCCATTTTCTCAAAAAAAAATAAAAATTGTTATATATCATACATTTATACATAAACATAAAAATCTAAACATGAACATACATATCATATATAGGCTAATTATAATATATATATATATATATATATATATATATATATATATATATTATGATGCAATGCAGTATAAGCACACATGACACACGTTCAAGAGTCTGTACTACACCACTGAGACTAAAAAGACCATGCACCAACATACATCAACAGATGCTGAGCTCATTGACAAATGTCTTGTAAGATCTTGCAAGATGCTTTCCCTGAACACTGTACACCTGATCACCAAAATGAAAGTTAAAGTGAACAGCGCAGGTGCTCAGTCAAAAGGATTTCAATTCCGTGCATATTGGTAGCAACTCCCTGATGTGCAAAAATGGTATACATTATAAAAGTACAGGTCAAATTTGCTAGCGAAGCATCTAATATTTACTGGTACACTGTTTATCATTTTGTTTTAATTCAACTGTGTAAATTCATTTAATCTTTTACATTTACTAGTAGTTTTCACCACGTTTCTCAAGATATGTAAAATGTACTGGTAAAGTATCTATTGAATGCACTAGTGGTCAATAGTAGGTGTGATGTTTATTGGTACATTATGTGTCAAGTTTAGTGCAATATTATCTACTAATAGTACCATTTATGTTTCAAGCCTGCATTAGTATTAGTGCTATATGTGTTCTGGTGAGAGATGAGGAAACATCCAGAGACATGCTTCTCTCTTGGAGTGAAGTGCTCAAATCCTCATAAATATGAGCAGTCTGGGATTTGATTGATATCACAGCTAAAAGCTTTCCTGCTGCGCTGCCAAGACTCTAAATCTGAGGGCCATTTTCTTTGCATCAGGGGTTGCTTGTAGTGTTCAGTCCTTTCACTGCAACTCTGTGGACATTCAGCTCCATTTGACAGAACAGAAACAGTGCAGGTTTAATGTTAAAATGTTATTAAATAAATGTTATTGGTAAATTGTTTTAGTATCTCTATTGGTTTTTTTAGGAAGTTGTGATGATTTAAGAAGGCTATTGATCACTCTGCTTGGTCCTTAGGTCTACTTTAAAAAACACTACTTTTTTAACCACCATAGTATGATGCATTGTTTTGGAAAAAAATTAGCTAGTCACGACCGTCATTTGAACCACATTAGTTTAACAACATAGAGCCATTGTTAATGACGTCACATGTGGTGGAGGAATAACTTCTGCTATTTAACTGATTAAAGATGCTGCTGTATTGAACATGAAATATGTTGACTAATTTACTATTTTTAGTTCACTGTCACTATGGTTTATTTGATTTTTGAATCATCGCGGGCTCCCTCTTATGTCATACTCCAGGGTTCCCTTTTTTTTGCACATGCACACTTTTCAAAAACAGCGTTTAGAATGGATGTGCAAAAGTACATAATTAAAACGCATTTAACATGTAGATAGAATGGAAGATAAAGATGCATGTTATCTTGCTTGTTGTGTCCAAGAGCATATTTATTAAAGACCATATATCCTACTAACAAGATACCATGCCCCTAACCACAGGTCCAAAGCTGTAGTTCTAACCACATACGTTTGTGTCGTTGACTGGGAGAGTTCGTTTGAACTATGCTTTCGGGAAACACTGAATCATTGAGCTATGCTGGTAATGACGGAACTTGCAACCATAGTAACCATGCTTTTGGGAAACGCACCCCAGGTCAGGTTGTATTAGTTACATTTTTACCAATGCTAAATCGTTCAATAGGCTACATGAATTAGATGCGAGATACTCCACCCCTACGCATTCTTTTATATAAATATATATGTATATGCCCTGCCCCTACTCTGGTTGTCCGGATGAAATGTGTAGGCTTCAGAACTGACCGCTGAGAATGAAGCATGACTGCCCCTACTGTTTCCTGATTCAGAGAATGCTGCGGCAAATCATGACATCCTTTTCCCTCCACATCTGTACAGTATTTTAACCAAGTTTAATTCTGGTTCAGCAGAATAAATGCAATAGTTTTTATGCTGATTCTTTTTCATTTGAACAAATGCCTTTTTGAAGTATGAAATCAAATTTTTTAAAAAATATTGTATGAAATTAGGAAATTTGACATGCGATTCAAATACATAAATCTTACATTTAGGCCTAAATATGCATCACAAGCATGCTGCTTGTACCTGGATATATTTAACAGGATTATGCAGCTAATCTTGTAAACACACTTCTCTTGAATATATGAAATAATTGGCATGACAGTATACAGCCGGTCATTATCACTGCATAAACCCCCGCAGTATCACAAAAGAGACATTATGAAATAATGAAATAATAACTGACTGTGGAGTATCCCATAAAGAGCTAATTTTTGACCACAAATATATCGGCCCAGACATTTGAAAGTGTTTTAAAGTCAGTTGTTTGCAGATGTCTGTTTTTGTGTTGTTAAAAGGGCAGCTGGGTGCTGTAGTTTATCCGTGGTTGTGCTGGAGGTCTTATCGCTTGTGTGTGTCTACGCTCCTTATCTCTGAACTTGAACTGTTCCTATCAAATCTCAAGCGGCCCAGATGCGCTGCTGTATCCATAAACGACCCTTCACATCCTCGCCTCACCCCGAGAGCCGAGGGCAAGTCCTTCAGATAAAAGCGCTCTGTGCCATAACGTCTTGGTAGTGTGTCGAGACCTTGAGGAGTTACACATTACTTGGAACGGATTAGGATGTGTGATACTGACAAAAAATGAGTTCTAGAACTGGATTAGGCCTTTATTTTGTGCTGGTACCATGACTTTTTTTTTCATTATATAATTGAATTTCTTCATAGCACTGATGGGCAATAACCTAAGGGACTATAATTGCCACTTAAAGTGATTTTGTGTGCATTTTGCATGTTTAGTAACCTATTTAGAAACAATCAATAAAGAATAATAAGACACTGTTCTCTTACCGTTCAAATTAAATCAGTATCGACAAAATTTAGATTTGCCCAGAAGAAGTGGTCCAGAAGCTGGATTTACATAAGTAAGGCTACAGAATTACTATTTAAACATGAAATGACTTCAGAATAAAATTAAATGGCATTTTAATGAGGGAGTCATTGAATCATTCAATCATGCGATTTATTCAAACAACTGGTTCATTCAGGAACAGGGCAAGTTACCATCTTATGAATGGATCTGTGAATCATTTGATTAGTTCAAAACTCTCAATCACTGTGTTATATATTAAATTATATATTAAGAATATTGTGTCTAGAATGTCTTACAGAATTAACATTGTTTACTGAACTGTTGTATAAAATCTTTTTTTTTTATTAAATGATACTTTACACAAGTAACTTTTACATATAATATAAATAAAGTCACAGCCTCAAAGAGTGAGTCATTGAATCATTCCTTCAACCGATTCGTTCAGATGTCTTATGTATTCAAGAGCAAAGCAAGTGAGCATCTTACTAATGGACCGCTGATTCATTCAAAACTCATTCTGGAATAAAATACCACTGTGTTGATCACAGCAGTTCTGTTATATATATATTTTCATTGACATAATACAGCGAAAATAAAAGATTTTCATAATATTGTGTCTGAAATCTAACTCACTATATTAACTTATTGATTGTATACAACAGTCCACTAAACATGATCAGATTTGCAATCATGTTGAAACAGCACTCTTGCGTCTATCATATAGAAATATAAGACAAACTCCATATTTTAGTGCTACTCTAACTGCATTATATTCTGCATCATCAAGGCCTATTTATAAATCAATTACTGCATTATTATGGATGATACGGATGAATCTGCATTCCATTAATACGATTTTTTTTGTTGTTGCAAAAATAGCATTTCTCAGCAGGATAACAATTTTGGGGATGTCTGTAAGAGTCTGTTTGACATGTTTTATAATAGGAACTGTAGTAATTATAGTATTTGACACATGTACTGTATGTCAGAAACTGCGGTTGCCATGGTAAATTTGTAAGGGTTGAACAAAGGTTGGAAGTTTAAAAACAAATGGTTGTGTGCTTCTGTCAGTCACGCTGTCAATCAAACGCACCAGCGGCGAATGGCTTCTGCTAGTCTGGGTTGTTAATTATATCAATCAAAACACAACATATGTTGAAAATACAGTTTTTAGCAGTCATAAAAGACAGAAGTCATCAGTATCTGATTAACTCCATTGTAATCTGTGTCCTGATTAGGCGGGTAGCAGGGCTCTCTGTAGGGGTCACCGTTCCAAACACTTCATCTGCATTACAAGACAATCACAATTAACTATGCATGAGAAAAATGACTAATTATCACCTGCTGACTCGCTCAGTGTCGTTAATCCTCACTTTGATTTGGTGGTGTTGTTGTTCTGTTTTAAAGTGTGTATGAGCATTTTTGTTCTCTAAAACGTACTTTACTTTCATATTCCAAATACACAATCTGTAGCTGGAAGTCAAGCTCTTTTATTATGTTGGAGGTCAATCTGACACATTTTGATTTGTTAGAAATACTTCTAAAACCCCTGAATTATCATGTTTTTTGGTTTGTTTGTTTTTTGCACATTTTCTGACTTGTGATTCTTATTTAGTGTCTTATTTAAGGTTAAAATAAATATAATTACAAAAAGAAAAGTCAATTATGAGTCAATGTTATCACATACTAAACATGCTTAAACTATGAGATAATCATAACTATGACAAAGGTGAAATTAGGAAATGCTTGTAGGAACACTAAGGCATAGTTATAATAAGATCTGTGACAAGAAATGATGATTGATGACATAGTGATTCATAATTATAATGTAAATAGGTAATTATCACAAAGTCATGATTATGAGATAATACGGCATAATGATGCGTTCATAATTGCAACACGTTACAATTGACAGGAATTATGACATTATTACATAGGCATTTATTAAGTCATGTTTATGAGATAAAAAGTCAAACTTATGGCATACTGATAATTATGATTATGAGATAAGGGTCAAAATAACAATATTTTAACTGTCATAATTGGCTATTTTAATCTCATAATAATGTCTTCTCTCATAATTTAAACTTATGTCATCTTATGTTATAATTATGAAAAGATATGAACTTTTTCAAGCATGACTTTTAATAACCTCCATAACACTATGAATTACTGCTCTTTGTGAAAATAATTTGTAACATTTTAATGCGTTGGGAAATGTGCATACACAATTCATGTTACATTTATAATGTTTTCTCAACTACCTTCAAAGGACATTTGCAAGCATGCGTTTTTATGAGCGTCCCAAATCAGTTGCTTACCAGGCTTCTTTTCTAGCTGCTATCTGTTTAGGGTTTGTACGGAGCTGTTGTGTTCCTAAACTGTCTGAAGATTGGCCTTGAAAAGCCTTTGATTTTAAACATTAATCTTGATAGCCATCAATATTTCACGAGGTCTTCTGATGTGCCACTTATGATACAATCTCCAGCATGTCTCTGGCAGATCACACAAGACTGCCCTGGATCTCAGGTGAGAGCTGAGCTGACGGAGGGCCGGGTGTGTGTGACTTCACTTCCAGGGACAGTTTTAGAGAGAATATGAATGTGAGAAATTGTATTGCTCAGAATGGCAGCTATAGGAAGTGGAGCTTCCTCCTGTTTTATTTTTATTAATGTTTATTAATATATGTATATATATATATATATATATATATTTTTTTTTTTTTTTTTTAATTATTATTATTTAGTTTTTTTTTTAAGTTCAACTTATATTATTCTGATATTTTGTAGTTTAATATTTTGTATATACTGTATATTGTGTGTTTGTATGTATACATATATTTCAGTTTGTTTGTTTGTTTCTTTTTTTTTTTTGCCAGAACTTTCCTGCGTTCACAAATAAATGCTTTCTGAAGGATCATACGACACTGAAGACTGGAGTACAAATTCATCTTTGATCACAGAAATCAATTACATTTTAACAGATATTCACACAGAAAATACGTATGTTATTTGAAATATATATTTTGCTGTATTTTAATGACATAATTGCAGCCTTTCTGAGCAGAAGAGACTAGTTAAGATGCATTATCAGGAGTGAGCTGACTTGCCTTTAAAGGACTTTTATTTTGCTCCCCTCCAACATCCTGCCACACAGATACACTTCTCACTGTCTTATCAGCTCCCAGTGGATAAAATTAAGCCTCAGCCTTCACTTTTCTCTTGTCAAACAGTCAGTTTCACTCTCAAATCCGTCAGATGGCGTTCGGTATTGAAGGCATTGATTTATTTGAGTTATTTGAATCCTGCGCTCGACGTTCACAGTCCAGATGAAGCTCCAGAACCCCCAACCCAACATCTTTGGAGACGTCTCACTTCTGGGTGTCATTTAACAGGTTTTATTTCACACTGTTGCTGAGTCTTGCTGCAGTATTTCATCATGCTGGCGTTAATGCTGACTCTGTACGTTCAGGAGGTCCGGCTCGCTTTCCAAATGTCATGTGCTAACTAACCCAAAACAAATGTGTTAAATGTGCACGCGAGTCCGTGTTCAGCGACTCGCGGATGATTACGGGCTCCTTCACCAGCTGTCGACTCCTCCTAATTACAGCTCTGACATCAATGACAGCAGATCTTAGAAAGTGTAGCGGAGGAAATTGCACAAATACAGAACGGGAGGTGGAGCTGCTTTTCTGGATGGATGAACGTCTGCTTGTGTGTTACTGATGTAATTCCTGTGGGCTGGAGCGAACGAACGCTGTGTAAACGCTACTTTACAGAGCTGCATCATGTCTCTTCCACGTACCTCTTTCTCTGATAACCAAACCAAAGTTTTTACTTTTTTTGACTTTTTCCCAGAATTTGAACATTTTTGCATTGTGCAAACTTAAAAGCATCATTCACCCCAAAAATGTAGTTTATTTAAAAAAAAAAATTATTTACAGTATATATACAATTCTATTTGTTGAAAACAATATTTTGAAATAAACTGACATGCTTTTTTAAACATTTTTTAAAACTCTAAATATTTCCTTGTTTTTTTAGATTAATATTTTTTTTCTATTTAATTGTAATTTTATTTAAAAAAATCTGCTTTTGAAAATGTCTGCTTTAGAAGAAAAAACTGTCAAAACCTAAACTATAGTGTGTGTGTTTTTGTTTTTTAAAGAATTTCTATAAATCATAAATATTGTACCTTTAAATGTTATTTATATATATATATGTACTGTAGCTGTGCCATTCAAAGTCATGTGGTGCAGTAATAAAACCTAGAAGGTTGAAATGCACAGTTTTGAACGCATCATCATAAAGCTTGAAAAATACAAGAACTGAATGCAGACGCTTCTAGCTGAAAGATTAATTTCATGTTTTGCATTTTGAAATATGTCAGAATGCAATTCATAGTGTGCTGCGAGCAGATATTAGCATAGACTGCTGTGATGAGCGAATGTTGATGTTTTGTGTAAACGAACCCTCTAAACTGTGTCCTGTATTAGTGTTGAGTAATGAAAGAGATGATCTAGTTCCCTTCAAATGTGTTGTTGAGTATTTCAGTAATTGACCTGGAGACAGAGCGCAGAAGACAGCAGTCTATGCTAATATCCGCTCGCAGCACATTATGAATTGCATTCTCCACCTATTTTTCTCATGTTTCAAATCTGTGAATGAGTCCAAATGACTTTTGGACTCATTCAGATATTATAATATCAGTGTAAAGTCTTACTCTTCCTCTGATAATATGAAGGTTGTGTTTTATTCGGGACAGTCTGGAGCGAGGGACTCCTGTGCTGCTGCTGATGAGTCACAGCAGCAGCACAACCCACCGAGTGCACTAACTAGACTGCACTGTGAGACCACATGGCTGCTTCTTAGGATCACAGGATCCCTAGCGTTTGAGAGAAAGAGAGAGAGATTTTTTTTCCATCCATCCATCCATCCATCCATCCATCTATTTATCCGTCATCCATTTTTTTCTCATTTCATCCATTGTTCCTTCTATTTATCCATCATCCATTGTTTTTTTTCCATCCATCCATCTATCCATTTTTCTTCATCCATTGTTTTTTCTTCATCCATCCAACATTCCTTCTATTTATCCCTCATTCATTTTTTTCTCATTCCATCCGTCGTTCCTTCTATTTATCTATCATCCATTGTTTTTCTCCATCCATCCATCCATCATCCATCCATCCATCCATCCATCCATCCATCCATCATCCATCCATCCATCCATCCATCCATCCATCCATCCATCCATCCATCCATCATCCATCCATCCATCTATTTATCCCTCATCCATTTTTTCTCATTCCATCCATTGTTCCTTCTATTTATCCATCATCCATTGTTTTCTCTCCTATCCATCCATCCATCCATCCATCCATCCATCCATCCATCCGTCGTTCCTTCTATTTATCCCTCATCCATTTTTTTTCATTCCATCCATTGTTCCTTCTATTTATCCATCATCCATTGTTTTCTCTCCTATCCATCCATCCATCCATCCATCCATCCGTCATTCCTTCTATTTATCCATCATCCATTGTTTTTCTCCATCCATCTATTTATCCCTCATCCATTTTTTTCTCATTCCATCCATTGTTCCTTCTATTTATCCATCATCCATTGTTTTTTCTCCATCCATCCATCCATCGTTCCTTCTATTTATCCATCATCCATTGTTTTTCTCCATCCATCCATCTATCCGTTTTTCTTCATCCATTGTTTTTTCTTCATCCATCCATCCATCCATCCATCCATCCAACGTTCCTTCTATTTATCCCTCATCCATTTTTTTCTCATTCCATCCATTTGTCCTTCTATTTATCCATCATCCATTGTTTTTTCTCCATCCATCCATCCATCCATCCATCATTCCTTCTATTTATTCTTCATCCATTGTTTTTTCTCCCATCCATCCATCCATCCATCCATCCATCCATCTATTTATCCCTCATCCATTTTTTTCTCATTCCATCCATTGTTCCTTCTATTTATCCATCATCCATTGTTTTTTCTCCATCCATCCATCCATCTATTTATTCTTCATCCATTGTTTTTTCTCCATCCATCCATCTATCCATTTTTCTTCATCCATTGATTTTCTCCATCCATCCATCCATCCAACATTCCTTCTATTTATCCCTCATCCGTTTTTTTCTCATTCCATCCATTGTTCCTTCTATTTATCCATCATCCATTGTTTTCTCTCCCATCCATCCATCCATCCATCCATCGTTCCTTCTATTTATCCATCATCCATTGTTTTTTCTCCATCCATCCATTCATCTATTTTTTCATCCATTGTTTTTTCTCCATCCATCTATCCATCATTCCTTCTATTTATCCCTAATCCACTGTTTTTTCCTCCATCCATCCAGCTTTCCTTCTATTTATCCATCATCCCTCGTTGTTTCATTCAGCTCATTCTGTTCTAATCTGTTCATCATTACATAAATGTACTGTATTTGTCTGATCATCAGAATAAACAGTTTTTATCTATTATAAATGTATTTATTTATTATAAATTTGGACTTGTTTTAAATCCAATTCAAATTGGAATAGCAGTCCTTAATTCGGATGCGGTGATTCAGTCTGATTCTCTGTTCTCAGCCAGTAGCGGTCGAGTAGAAAAAGGCATTAAAATGTGTTACACAAACACCATTGTTATGTTTAGCATGTAGTTAAAGAGCAACAATGAAGGGATGGAGAAAGAGGAAAAGCAGAATTATTCAGGAAATATTGTGTTTGTCACAGCAAACACACACACACACACTGCAGTCCAGCCCTATTAGTTTGGCAGATCCTCTCAGCATGTGTGTGTGTGTTTGAGCTCAGGTATAAATGAGACAGAGGGACGGTTCGCTGTCACTGCCAGACTCAACCAATTCAGTTGACTGCGATAAGACAGTGAAACGGCTCCTTCTTCCATAGTATCTCGTTAGTTTTACAGCACGCTGATGGAAAAGCTTGAAGAAGAGCCGTGCTGTACATGTGCTCAGAAGAGTAAAAATAGCCTTGATAATTTGTCCCGAAACAGTGTGTCCTCTGACGCTCTCA
This sequence comes from Enteromius afrohamiltoni, assembly GCA_034779775.1. Classification (NCBI taxonomy): domain Eukaryota; kingdom Metazoa; phylum Chordata; class Actinopteri; order Cypriniformes; family Cyprinidae; genus Enteromius; species Enteromius afrohamiltoni. The sequence continues at coordinate 17,671,732 of JAUYWG010000050.1, forward strand.
GCTTCAGCTCGTGTCAGGCTGCAGTCAGCTCTCGTTCTGTACATTGCTAAATCAGCAGTACGTACGAACAGGGATAACTAGTCTGCTAGTACTGAGTGCCAGTCAAACTGCTGCAGGTTCATCTCGACCCAGACTAAACCAGCTGTTGATGTAACTCATATTAGACGTCTTTCACAGGTGTTCGTCTGAAGCACGTTAATTCTGTTTGTCTTTTTTGAAGCCACCGTACCCTTTATCAATCGCAGATCACCTGAGATGATAATATCATGTGCAAACAGGGACTTGGTTTATAACTGGTTGAAGCTGGCCCTTAGCTGATCAGAACTAGTTTAGGTGGTTGATGAGGTTTTTTTAGGTGCCAAATTATAGTGGATGACCCGCTTATGTCAAAAGGGAAGGTTTTACAAAGATATTGAGATACCAGTTTCCAGTTTAATGTATTTTATAATAAATAGCATAGATTTCTTTCCGCTGCTGATAATTCTGCTTAAAGTAACTCTAACTTCTATGGTTTTACTTTCAGTTAACTATGATAACAGCCTTATCGCACTAATATTGTTCTTTACAGACGAAGCAGATGTGTAGTTCAGGTTTTTATCATAAACTTTTGATGAAGAGCCATGAAACCTATATGAAAGCACCTGTGCCAGAGCATATGAGCGCTGAGATATGTTTTCTGTGAATTTCCAGCGTTACGTCGGGTCAGGCAGGGTTTATGTGGGTTTTTTTGGCCTGTTGTTGAGGTCTTAAGTGCAGTATTTTCCAGAGCACGTCTGATTGCATCTGGAGCACCAGTTATCACTGCAGGATGCTGTCATTTTTTCTTCCTCTACGCTGCAGGCGCTTTTAAACGGATGTGTTATTATTTTCATTTGGTTTCCAGAAGCCGCTGACGTTCGGCTAACTCTGCTGTTGCTATCATTAGCATTGGGCTAACGCCGCGGGCGTCCTGAGTCAGTTCAATCTGCTGTTCGGGGCCGGGAGCCAGTCAGATTCCTCATCAAAACACCGCAGGATGCCAACTAAAGACAGATCACAACAGACGGGGCGCCTCCTTTCTGCTTGTGTGAGATTAACTCAGTTAACAGTAGCTTACTCACAGCTTGCCAGAGAGAGGAGGGTTGTTTCTAGAAGGTGCAGCACAGGTCAGTGGCTGTATAATACACCTGCTCCGGACCAGCAGAGACCGCCCAGAGCCAGATTGAACTGGCAAAGCAACATGATATTATGCAGGTGGAGTGAAACTGCATCATGATTGGACCGGTTTGTGTTTGAATCAGGTGTATGGTTTTCTGGGTAATGGAGGAGGCTGCATTCGTTTGATCAAAAACACAGGGAAAATATTAAGAAGTATGATCATAATTGAGCTTTTTCTCTTTGAATGTGTTTTAAACGTGTCCTTTATCTCTGTGACGGAAAGCTGAATTTTCTGTCGTTACTCCCGTCTTCAGTTAAAAGTTTCTGTTTACATACTGACTGGCCAATCAGCCAATCACAGTGAGGAAGAGAGCACGAGGGGCGGGCCTTATCACCCTGCTGTTTGGTGTGATGTCATTCTCTCATCCTGTCAGTATAAAACAATTATCAGCGTTATCACACTCAGGACAGCATCTGAAGGATTAATTAGGCAGAGAAGTGTTTTGCATCACACGCTTCGGTGTTAAACACACTATTAGAAAGTTCTGGGTGATGTAGAGTATTTTCACACTCGTTGCTGTGGCGATGTTACTACCGATCAATAACAGCCCATAATATTTACAGTGTGCGTCTGACGATCAGACGAGCAGATCTAATGGTTTAAAATCTCAGAGCACATCCCTCACAATGACTGAACATTGAACTAATAGCTTCCTCTGTTTATTGCATTGTCTAATAATCCCCATGCTTTCATTAATTACCCTGCTCGTCTTTTAATGTTTTAGTTTAAGGATGTTCTTTTAGCATCATCATTAGGATCAAGTATAGTGTTTATTAAGTTCATATCGAATGAAAACAAAATCATTTTTAAGATTTTGCCATTTGTTTTTTTATTATTTCTATTTAACTTTATTTTAGAATTTATTGTAATTCTAATTAGTTAATACTAATTATTATTTTTATTTAACTTTTTATATATTTAAGCATTTCTATCTTATTTTTGCTAAGTTTTGTAGGAAGTAAGTTTTATTATTCCTGTTATTTATTTTTGTATTTTTTCTCTGTAAAATCCGAATTATTTTAGTTTTAGTAATCGTTGTACTTCAGATGTAACTTATTTCATATGGATACTTACATGTTTTATATTTTAATGTTTATATTTCTATTTATTTCAATTTGAGTGATGAGCAGGCTGAAACGACTTCTCTCAAATCAAGCGTTAGACATGCAGAATTTGGTTGGATTGCCATAAAGCCAAAAAGCAATGTATAGGTTAGATTGTGAAACCAACAAACAGCATCTGCTAGTAATTAAAATCATATCTGCTTTACAAAAAAAATATCTCTAAAAAAACAGTAAACACAGAGGGAATAAATGAGCCAAGCAAACACTTGACAAACGTCACTGCAATGATGTATTTAGCGGCTCGTTACAACACACTGTAATTAGCTAAAACCAGCAATTAGTGCTATTTGAACTGTTTAGAACAAAGAGAGACTGATGACTGGAGTCATTAACCCATAATCTCAAACTTTTGACATTCAGCCGTGTAAACGCAAGAAGAGAAATTACTGTAAACATTTGAAGATCAACACCAGTGTCTGTTTACTCTCCTAGCAGCTCATTTACTTCATCCGTTGTGAATGATTCATCGGTGCACTTTATTCTGAAAAACTAATGTGTGTCTTTTAAAGGGGTCATCCTGTGCCGCATGCACTTTTTCAAGCTGTTTGGACAGAGATGTGTGTACACAACCACCCTACAATGATAAAGATCCACAAGTATTTTTATTAAATGAAAAGAAAACTAAGTTGTAATATTCAAAATATTCTCAAAACCCCACAATAGTTGATTGACAGCAGCGTGTCACACAGACTGAACTGGTGTGTTACCTCAGACCCGCCCTGAGTGAGCCGTCATCAGACCGAGACGCAGAGACAAGCAAGACTCCTGAGAGATTGAGGTGTTGTGTTGTTGAATGTATTAATGAACAGAGCAGTAGTGATTTACCCCGACATCTGAGTGACTCTTTGCTTCGCCTTTCCTAATAATGTGCTAATTAGCAAGTTTCACTATGAATACGGCTAAAAAGATCCTCCAAAGGTGCCTCGGAAAAGAGGCGCGGAGTCAGCGGAACTCGTGAAGATTTAAAGGGGAAGTACACAGAACAGAGTGATTTTTGACAGGGTAAAATGATTTTTACACTATCTTTGAGAGATTTTAAAGCAATCTATATTACAAACTTTATATTAAGACCCTAAAGAATCATATTAGCTAGTGGAAATTTGGCTTTGTATGACTCCTTTAAGGCGAGACAATGCAGGACAAAACAAACTAAGTGTTTTTTTTCAGGCTAGTGGAGAGTGTAGTCACTCTTTATAATCATTTGTTCTTACACTATTTACCTGCAGTGTCTCGGCTTATGACTAAAACTTTTTTGAGGCAGGAACATGTATTAAGATGTCTTATAATAGTAAAAAAGCATTTTTTTCCCCCATGTTGTCTTTAGTAGATGTTTGAAGAGGAATGTTAGCACGATTCGGTGCATGTAGTGCTGATAGCAGCTGTTTGACACGAACAATCACACGCTCACGAGCTCAGCGGGGTGCAGTAACACCGGCAATCATACAAACACTACAGACTCAAAAATAAACACATCACTTACAGCAGCTACAGAAATGAGCCGCGCCACAGGAGACGATTATCAGCGAATAATCATTTAGATGTGAGTCGCTTCCTCATGAAGACTGCCGTTAGGGGGCTTCTTCCAACCCAAAATTGCTTTGGGTGATTGTTTGGAAAAGAGTGTCTGGTCACACTTTATATTAGGTGGCCTTAACTACTATTACTTAGGTTGAAAAATAGGTGCTTATTGAATTGCAAAACCCTTCTGCTGCTTTTTAAGGGGAATACGGGTAAAGTTAGGGACAGGTTTGGTGGTATGGGTAGGTTAAGGTTTATTACAGAAATTAATCACGTATAGGTATTTTTAAAAATATAAGTAGGATGTTTGAAAACATGCTTGTACATAGTAGTTAATGATTATTTGGGGTTTTGGAACTTTTATAGGGGTGCACAGATGACATCATCGTTATCGCTGGCCTGTGATTGGATGATGGTTCTGGTTTTGATGACAGAAAGCAGCAGGGTTTCTTCTGTAAATCTCTTTGGGACGACGACTGAGGTCAGAACAATTAATAAGCCATCAGAGGTTAGTTTGAGCGATTGACTGATTGCTGACATCCGCTAAAAACATATCGTCAGCACAAGCCTCGAGAGATGAGAGACACTCACTCGGGTTTGTGTAGAACCTGAAATATATGACTCAAGGCCAAACTTGTTCTTGTTTTTTCATGCACTGCTTCATTTGGCTGTTATAAAATGTTCTTTAATGGGAAAAATATTTATTTTGAAAAATATATACTTTTATTATATTATATATATATATATATATACTATTAGCACATATGATCATATTCTACACCCCATTACCTAAATGTGACAACTAGCTTATTAACTATAAATAAACAACAGTTCAGGAGTTTGTTGAAGCAAAAGTGATAAACAGTTTGTTAATAAGAAGTGTTAGACCTTAAAATAAAGTGGTTTACTCATTGCAGCCTGAATTCATTATATATATATGTTTTTCTATCTTTTGACAATGTTTTCTGATTTATTTCGAAATAAAAGGAAAAATCCATTCTGTAAAAACCTTTCATTCTAATATGTCAAGAATTTAGAACCTGGCTTTGTTCAATGTTTATTCCATAGCACTTCATCTATTCATCTCTAGACTTCAACTATGATATATATTTAAAATACAGTAGCCTATATATTTAAATGCCGTTTTGTCAAAATGAGTTTTGTTCTCCTCTTCAGCTGCTGTGTACATTGAAGGTTTTTTACTGCTTTGATATTTCATTCACCTGGTGTCGTTTCATGTAAAAAAAATCAGTGCTAATTAGTTTTTTTTCTTTGTTAACAGTATTTTCCAATATATGAAGTGATAAAACAAGAACTTCAAAATCTCATCTGTAAAATCCCTGAACTCAAACGTGTCAAGAGTTTTCAATCAACAAAGAATCATGGCTTTATTTAATATTCATATATACTTTCTGGAAGTATATGCAAATTTGTGCATATTTCATTACATAATGCCTAAATTTACATTTAAACTTGTGTGTGTGTGTGTGGTAGAAGTTTTCTGAAATGTTTGCATTCCTTAATGCACTGTAATTAACTTGTACTGTAAAGAATATACTGTATATATATATATATATATATATATTTACTTTCTTTAAAATATTCCCAGATCAGGTCTCTGAAGACTGTAGTAGTCATTTATTCAGTTGTGCAGTGAAAGTTGATGCACATGTGATAGTTGGACACATTAATGTGACTTTAAATCAACTGAAGCTTCACCTAAACACAAAGCCAGCGGACTGGAGAGGATTCAGTCAGTAGTATTACGTGATTTAGATCTGTGTACTTACCCGGTGGAATCAATACACATCAACAGACACGTCTCTCTGATCTCTAATCAACAGCGACAGGACAAACTAGTGCAGAAAGATCCTAAAAAGCTCTTCTGCTTGGAGAAAGCGTCTGGGGACCTCCTTAATGTTTGTTTACATCATGTGAACTCTCGCTTTAGGCAAAAGATAGAAGTCACAGAACAGGAGTTTTAACCTTTATAATGCGGCTCGGTGCAGCTCAAGCAAACAAACATTAGACGCGTCATCAGCTGTGGGTCAGAACACCCAGTTTGCTGTTCAAGAGCAATACTCTATAATTCAACGTCTAACCTTATCTATCTATCTATCTATCTATCTATCTATCTATCTATCTATCTATCTATCTATCCATCCATCAGCTATAAGTGTG
>JAUYWG010000050.1:17724987-17741478 GCA_034779775.1 Enteromius afrohamiltoni
ATATGATGTTTAATAAAGTCATTTATAGCTGTATTTATAAACTGCTTACTAATTAATGTTTAATAATGCTTTATTAAGGATGAACTAAGTATTTATTAATGCTTAACTAATGATTCATGGTGTGTTATATTATACTATTATTATAGTATTAGTATATATTGTTTTATTATAAAGTGTTACTGATGTTTTTAACTAAAATACAAGTCTATAATCCATAATAACTCTTCCTCCAATGTCTCTCACATCAGAATTCAATCATATAGAGCTGTTTTGTAAACACTGCTTGTGCAGATTCATTTCAGATTGCTTATTCCTTGAAGGAAGCATTATTGTGGATCATGGACTTGTATTTTACTCAAATATCTTAATGATAGATTTTCTTCATCTTGTTTGGACTCATTCTGACGGCACCCATTCACATCCATTGAGACACTGATGAGATGCTACATTCTGACGGCACCCATTCACATCCATTGAGACTGATGAGATGCTAAATTTCTCCAAGCTTACTGAGGGTTTTTTTTCAAAAGAAATCTTTCTATTGCATCACCTCTTTCGGATCCATTATTCGGAAAGAGAAACATGTCCAGGAGAAAATCTTGAGCAGAACACTTTTGATCTCATCTGTGAGAAACGATTGAGCGATTTGATTTCGTCTCTGGGCTCTGGATGTGTCCTCAGTCTGGTTTTAACGCTGGAACAGGATCTCTTGGATGCGCCGGGCCAGATTATTACTAAAGCAAATATTTACTCTGTTCAACTGCAGTGCAGACAAAATCAAAAGCCTACGGCGTTCATTAGAACAGCTTGTCTGGCTCATAAATATATTTAGAATATTTACATTTACTCTGGAAATGTTTCTAGCCACAAATTTTCATTTCCCAAGCAGCCGAGATAGAAATGAGTGCCAACTAATTTCTTCATTTCTCTCTTTCACTGAAAGATGTCTGAAGTAGCCGTTTATTCAAATTGCATTCTCTTATATAAACATTTATGTGTAAACTGTATATATCCTTTTTTTTCTTTTTTCTTTTTAAAAAATTTATATTTTATTCATTACATTTTTTTTTCTCAAAATAACACTTAAATTGATAACAAGCAAGCAATTTATTTAGTTATTCATTTATGTACTTACATTTATAGTAACTAAAAAACTTTGTGTTATAATAAAATTTTCCTTTCTAAGCAACATATGTATAAATATCTATATATATATTCCAATAAAATATTATTTCATAGTAGATGTTTTTGTAACTATTTAAAATTGTATTTTTATTACAAATTTTATTTTATTTTTTATTATTAATGCATTCTAAGTGTATTAATAAAAATATATATTTTAATTAATGTATCCTGATTACATTTAATTTTGTAAGTGGCATAAATATAATATATGTGTTATATATGTGTTGTATATAATATAAATATATATTTAATTTAATAAATTATTAATTTAAAAAAAGCTTCACCAATGGCTTTTTTAAATATATATTTAATTAGCAATGTGTATTACTTATTAATACATATTAATAATTATGTATTACTATTAATTTGAACATTCTTCCAGTGCATTATTTGTTATTATTATGTATTAATATATATATATATATATATATATATATAAGTTGTTGTTGTTGTTTTTTTTTTATATATTTTTTACAGTAAGTTTTTCATTGCTCTTTTTCAATCTTTATATGCAAAGGCCAAAAGGTGACTTGTTCCGGTCCAAATGCACATGAATTGATAAACATGCATGACCCTTCCAGACCCTTTAACCCTCAAACCAAAACATTAATAATGATGTGTTGAACAGTCATGCCCGAGCTCAGATTTCAGGGTGTCAGGTATTTTTATGCATCCCGTGTGATATTCAATCCTTCTGATTCAAATCATAAATTGTCATCATATCAAAGAGGCTTTTCCTCTTGTAATCATATACCTGCCTCCTCCTGAGAGATGCATGGCCTTCTCCATGCAACACAAATCACTATGGCAACAGCTGGGATGAAAATTACCTCTCTTCCGAACTGGATACGGACAGAAAGAGGCCGTTTAGGCTTTGCTGTGCATTAGCACCCGACAATTTCACTAAACACTCCCGCTGACGGAAAACATCCACGAAATATCAGCTGACTGTAATCATGATACCGCTCGTACACGCAAATCATGAAATTCAGGGTTGTGAACGCCTCTCTTCAGGAGACATGCAGGAAACCAGAGCTAATGACATACATGAGAAACACAGTTGTGTACCGTATAAGTTACCGTGTGGGATTTTGACAATACGTTTCTGTTAATATATACAGTAGTGCTGAAGGGAATGGCGTGGATGAAGATCTGGGCTGTTAACTGAGATTTTGAAGGTTCAGATGTCAGAAGGGTTGATCTATAAACGATCACTATAGAGTTCACTTAAACATTTAAAGCGTTATGCAAATCTGCTGTGCAAAACCCACACGGTTAGTAGCTGTAATGATCCATGCTCTTGTTTTTCATGTTTATGTCATGTTTTCTATAGTTGTTTCTGCTGTTTTCTTAGTTTCCTCTGTTTCTCTGCTACTCTGTTCATTAGTTGTCATGGACACTCATTCGGACACACCCACTTCCTTGTTAGTTACCCCGGTTACCAATTACAGTAGTTCATTGCACCAGTCCCAGTATAAAGCCAGCCTTTTTTCTTTTGATTAATGTAATGGTTGCTACTCGTCATTGTCTCTGTCCTTGTTCATCCTGGTATTGTACTCCTTAAATCTAATTAAAACTCCTGCGGATAGATCCTTTCTTGTGTTTGCCTTATCTTCTCCAAGCTCATTACAGTAACCATGTCTTAAACACTGGGGAATGTGTTTGTTTTAAGGATTTAAAGGAAAAAGGAAAATGAATATATGTGGGTCAGAGACGGAAAAGGGACTGCTTTAAGTCAGCAATAGTTGTTGTCCACTCCAAAGAAAAAAGTTTTCTGTTTAAATTCATTGCAATTTTGTTTTTGTTTTTCTGAGCCAATAAATATTACACACTTTCCCCAAATTACTGAATTTAGCCACTAAAATCTCATCATTTTTTACATTTGCCACAATCCTAGGTTGGATTTGTCAGTTTTTTGTTTTCTCATTTAAAACAGAAGAAAATGTAATATGCTTCCATATTTAATACATACAAGATAGAATAAATATTGTGTTACACTGAATAACAACATAACATTATTTCAAGCAAATTTCGACATTTTATTTTCCAAATACTAATCTGTAGCCTCAAAAGTAGACACTTTACTTACATTTAATGTGCTTTCTATGGACACAAAATCACTTTTGTGAATTACTTCTGATGCGGATGTCTTAATGTCTTTGACGTTAAACATTTACATCTTACTACAGTTGTCTGATAATAAATCTTACCTCACACTTATACTATTATTGAGCTTAGCTAAGACCCGTTCACGCCAAGAACAATAACTATAACTAAAGAATATCTGAGTCCACATCACAGCTATAACAATAAAGACACAGAGAAATCAATTAGTTTCAAATCTTGTGTGAGGTCACATGTATATAGATAATATTTCATATTTGATAAGTGTATGACAACAGAAATGTTAAATGACCGTAATTTCTAGTGATGCAAACTACCTTTTGTCGCTTTTCACTGCTTTGAATTGAACACATAAGCTGAGTCTGGTTCTGTGTATATTTATTATATTTATTATTACATACATACACACACATACAATATATTTTTTTGAATTATATTTTTTTTGTTTATAATTACTTTCATTTATATTAGAAATAAATATATCCAATGTATACAAATATTTACTTTTATATGAAGAGTTTATTTTCAAAAAACATTTTTTTTTAGGGTTTTTCAAACATTTTCAAAAAGCATGTTTTTTATTAAGTTCTCATGTTTTCATTGTGTTAGTGTCATGATACAGAGGCGAGTAGACGTACGGATGCATGAGCAAGCTTTTATTCATAAACCAGAGTCAGTACAGCAGGGTAAACAACGGCGAACAGGAACATAGGAGGCGAAGACAGTAGAATAATCCAGCAACGGAAAATCCAGAAACACAGAATACTCGGGGAAAACACGGACGGCTAGACAATGGGGAAAACAGACGTACATCCAAACATTGAACAGCGACTAAAGGACATCCAGGATATTTATACATGGGATAATGACACAGATGGGCGAAGAAACAGATGAACAACCATAACAACACATGAGGTGGGTGGAGACAAGAGTTCATTGATTATGGAAACACATAGAGTTCATGGAGAGCTGGAGTGCCATAAGCAGTCTCTAGCTGGCCACTCCAGCTGGACGTGAAGGTTAGTAAGCTGTATTCATTTCTTTATTTCTTTTTACCTAATCAAAATAACCCAACTGAAGTTTCAGTGAGAGTAACTGCATTAAAAAACATGATTTTTGAAGAATTATGGAGTTATAATTAATATACATAGTACACATACATATATTACTGTATGTGAACAAAACCTTTTATTTTTTGGCTGCAATTAATCGTGACTAATTGTTTGGCAGCACTGCTTTAAATGCATTTCTATCCTTTAATTTTTAATTTCTTTAAATAAAAGGAAGTAATAGCCATAACGAGATCTTCACTGATGAGTCTTCAACTATAAAAAATAGAATCAGTTTTGATTTTCTGAATTCTTTAACTCTCTCCAAACAGGCTGAATATAAAATAAAGCTGTGAGGAGTCCAGGCAGAAGCAGTGCACCCTGGGAATCAAGTGTGTCATTTTTCCTCAATCAGATGCTGATTATGAATGTGAGAGGACCCTCGGCTGGAGGATTGATGGTTCCTCTGTCGTTTCTCCACGGCGGACACACTTGAGTTTGTTTGGCAGCTCGGTGAGAGGCCCTCGGCTGGAGCGGAGAGCCAAACAAATCCAGCGCTGATCACCAAGAGCACATTCACGGAGGATGATGGGTAGACGGAGGTCGGCTCGCTTTTATTAAAGCTCATCTCTGCGTGTAATTGCCTCAGAGATGGCTGATAATCTGCCGTGGAGGATATTTGTCTCCGACTTGTTCTGCGTTCTTCTCGGCTGGAGCCAAATAACCGTACTCTCAAAATGAAGATCTATTTCTGGAATGTTCTTGGAGCGACACCTATGGAATCCTCAAAACGGATTGTGCTAATATTACGATTTTAATTCCTCATGTCGGCGCACCAAAACGTCTGAAAACTGCACTGTAATCAAATAGTCATGCTATCTGGAGTCAAGGCGTCTTACTAGTTCAGGAATTGGGAGGGTTAGTCAATAATAGCTGGTTTAGTTGGATTATAGCAGGTCTTTGAAGATATTTTAACAGTGATGTAAATGTTTTTCTTGTATTTTTCCTGTTTATATCTCTCAGTTGGGACTTTTTTGCAGTGTTTAGAAAAATAAGCACTGTATTTTACCTTGTGAGCCTAAAATCTTTCTTTTTCCTTCAGGTGATGCTATGAGTCTTCAGATTCTGGACCAACCTGATCTCACAGAATTGCGTGAAATAACCACAAACTCTTAAAGCAATGAATCTCCAATGAAAGCATAATTCTGTGTTGGTATCACGTAATCATCGAATATTGCCTGATGAATTCAATGACAGGCATCAGCCGATCGCGTCATGCTGTTGTGAATGTTATTGGCTCTTGTGTGTCTGCAATAAATACCTGTGACTTTTATTGTCTGTGTGTGTTTTATATTTTTCAGATGAGGGTAGGTTTTAGGGTAAAGGTGGGGCTAGGTGCTACAATAAATGTATAAATTTAATATCAAATGAATCCAGCTATCCGTGAGTGGATCACAGCTGATGCCTGTCACTGAATTAGATTGTAATCTTTTACGTGGTAGTATCACCCAATTTTCGGTGATTACGTGATACTAACACGGAATTATGCATTAAAAGAGCAATTCTGTGAGATCAGGTTGTTCTGGACACACTAAACAACAACCTTTTGGATGAACAGAAATGGGAACGAATGGCTCTCTCCAGGTACACTCAAACTCTCTGGACTGAGAAACGTTCAAAAAAGAATGGCACGTCTCTAGAAACTTCACTCTGCGGATGTGTTGCTCTGGATAAAAGCGTGTTCTTAGAGATGAGAGGCTGTAATATTCACCAAAGAGAATAAATACATCGGAATAGCAGAATTTATGCGCTCTGTGTTACGTTTCATCTTGTGTAATCTGACGAAACATCATCCGGCGCTTGCTTGGCAAGAATTCTGGATGCTGTGTAACACGTTAAAGCTTGTGTTATAAAGTCTTTACGGAAACTTTAGATCAAGTTAGAAACAAAGAGGAGTGTCCTATTTTCTTTTCGCCGGCAGCGAGACAGCAGATGATGTTATTGATCGTGTGAAAATAAGTTTTTCTCCTCTGTCTTGTGTTATTAGCATCACGAGCCGATGACTGCTTCCATCTGTCATCAATCGCTCAGTCAACGTCAACATGCATGTTCAGCCAAAGGCAGTCGCGTCGCCTTTTCAGAGCTCTGAGATTCATTTCTGGGACAAAATGTCAAAAGTGTTCAATTGAGTTTGTCAGAGAGAGAGCATGGCTTGATTCCTGACAGAGCAATATAATCTGACTCCTCTGGCTCTAATCTAATCTCATTGCTGGGGCGCCAGATCCTCCTCTGACTTTACTCTTCTGACATATCCGTCATTCCTCCAGATCATGTTTTCATCTGTCAAAGCAGGTTAGTGTTTTTTGTGTGTGTGCAAACAACAGAGGACAGGTTTTAATAACCCGAGGCTGGACATCAGATTTAACCCTTTTGGTTCAATGCAAATCTGATTAGGATGCGTATTAGTCAGGATTAGACGTTTTGTTTGTCTCTGAAGAACAGCATGTATTTCACAGCGCAGATCAGAATGCACTGTTGTGCATGGATCACTTTATTGCATGTTTAACTCAGTAAGTGACATCAATGCAGTTGTTCTGCGATTTTAAAGCAGACTTTAGCATAAAGTGTTAGGAGCTAGATGTTAAATCATGTTGATACTGCTTATGGTTTATTTTCATTGTGTGATTCAGTATTGCACAAGGTTGTACTGTAGCTTCAGTTGGTCATTTAGAATCCGAATCAAATTGAACTGAATTCACAGGATGTGGAGCAAGAAGCAGAATGTGCTGAATTGCTCTTGAGAAAGGAAAATTCCATACAATCACACAACAGGAGTTTCAACATGACGAACAATAAATATGAACATCATTAATTTTGACTGTTTATTAAACCCGATAACATCCATGATACTGAAGTGCACTTTGTAACATTGTAATTAAACACAATTTTACTGTTTTTCTGAATGCTGTTAAATTGTAGCATGCTGGCGAAATGTGTTACAATCTTTGAATTTCAACAATCATTTAATGCAAACTGGAATCATGATTCCATATCCACTTTGAAAGCTCAGGAACTGAATAAGCTGGTAGAGCTGTGTTCTAAATGCTGCTCTTCCCTGTGTTTCACACTTTCTGCTCGGCTCCTTTGTATTTTGGCAAATGCAGCGGATCATCTGGGAATTCCATGCGTGCTTAAAATTAAAAACCAGCTTCTTTCAGAAATAGTATGTCATTCCGAACATATTCTGTCAGTCAGAGATTCTGTGAAAACTATTTCACGGTCAAGGCTTCCACAGGATTAATGTGAGATTTTTCTTTCTTAGAAATCAATTTCTCTCTCTCAGTCTATTATTTTTATCTCGTTAATGCTTTAAAGTACAAATTACAAGTTCATCGTTTAGCGTTAGTTTAGTTGAGTCGTTTCACCCACACAATGAGAGTCTTGTGCGCTCTTTAGCCGTGTGTTTGAAATGCAGCCGCTCCTTTGAGACGCTCGGAGAGCTTCATTATTGTTCGGTGTCACTCCATTTTAGATAAGAGAGTAATCTGTCTAATGCCACTGATACAGCTTGTCTAAGTGTGTCTGCAAAGGTCTGATAGCTGTCAGAGAGAGAATGGAGCAAAGGATTATGGGATTGAGGCCGTGTCTCGCTCTGAGCTGATGATCAAACAGGTGTTTTTTGGTGAACAGGTTTTTGACAATTAACATGTCTTTTAATTGCAGGACCTCTTACTGTGATCACGGGCTGCTTTCAGAGATTTTACTGAATTCAAAAACTGAGTAGAAACGCACTGGCATCAGTGCAGAGAGGTCCAATTGTAAAAATACAATTTGAATCTGAAATTAGTTCGTTTTTTAAGTTTTATTTCTGTTAAATCTATGTCGTTTTAATTCATTTTGCCATTAATAGTTATCATTTTTGTTTTTAGTATTCAATTTTTAGCAGTTATTCATTTCTAGTTCAGCTTTAATACATTTATATTAACTATTAATAGTTATATGTAACTATTTCAAAATATATATACTGTATGTGTGTGTGTATATACATAATAAATATACACAGTACACACAGTACATATAATGTATAGATGCAATTAATCATGATTAATCGTTTGACTGCACTATATGTCACACTGTCATGTTTCACCTGTGTTTATATTGTTATCGTGGTCCCACGTGCTTCGTGTGTTTTTGTTTCCTTCGTGTTCTCCCTCATTTGTTACCCCACCCTCTTCATCAGTGATTAATCATTTGCCAGCCGTGTTCTTCAGGTGTGTTGTATATAACCCATGCCTTGTTCGGTGTTCCTTTGTCGACTGTTGAAGTATGTTATCCGTGTTTGTATGCGTTGACTCGTGCTCTTTCGTCAGCTTTCCATGTACACCTGTCTTTGTTTTTGAAATGTTCACTCATTCACTCATACTGCTGTCTCTGAGTCTCCCTGCCCGTCTGAGAAGCAGAGTCGCTACCAGCCAGGACGTTACAATATAGAATTTGTTAAAAATAAAACTAAATACAATTGTTAAATAGAAAATAATAACATTGCTTTTTAAAATAGCCTAAACAAAATATCATTTTAATATTTTATGTTGGCTATTGTAGAATGTTGAGAAAGTTTGCCTTGGCATATAGCTGAAATAAATTATTTTCCGCAGCAACAATTCTGATTTTCATGTAGTTTTGCTTGATAAATTAACTTAAAGTAAAATTATTAATTAGATTAAAAAAAACAATAGAGAACACATAAAAATTTTGACTAAAATTATAATTAAATATCCAACAAAAAAACAGGCTAATATCAGAGATACCAACACGGGTAACATATTCAGTTGACATTATATTAATCATCACAGCAAGACAGTAAATAGAGCTCATTTTGTTTAATGAATTCATGTAAATGATCAGATAAATGATGTTAGTTAGACATGACTCAGGAAGCGTACGTTTTGGTTTGCGACTGCATTAACAGCCTAGTCATTAACCGCATGAGAAGAGGAGGAACTCATGCATAATTCATGAGCTCCTGATTAAAGCAGCAGAGCCCGCCCCTCCCTGTCGTCATGGCAGCAGCAGCAGAAGTGTCTCAGTCATGCATTATAGATGCAGCAGCAGCCAGCTGACATGCTCTCACGCTGAGAGCGACTTCCTCCGCCGCGATCGATGGGAAGAAGCAGGCCACAAATCCTGGAGCCCATCTGACACCAGCCACTTAAAAACTAATTACAACCAGCGATTCACCTGATGAAGCCATCGGGGTCCGCAATGCTCATGTAAATTCACTGCACGTCTCTAGAGATCCGATTGCATCGCTTCTAGTGTTTGCTCTACAAATTCACTCTGTGGTGTTTTAATGTCTAATTGCCTTGAAAAACATATGCAAATAACACAATATGCATAATCTTTTTTTTTTTTTTTTTGTTCGCATCCAGCAGGTCCCCGAATGTCAAGCTGCTGGTGTAACGAGGGAATGCAGGCTCATAAACAGTTTTCTCTCTTCATTACAGGTCCGTAATTGTAAACAGCATTGTAATATTGTTTTTTATTCCAGAATGGACCGGAGTTTGGTGCCAGACAATTAAAATGCACAAATTTCCCGCCCACTTGGCAACATGCGTGGACAACAGCTGGTCAGACATCTCACACTGCTTAATTACAGCGGCTCTTTATAAAGCAGGTACATGAAAATGACATGAAAGTCTTGCAGCAGCATTCATGCTTGATAGCTGAGAAATAGAGATGAACAACATGACTGAAGTTTGCATTGCAGGCCTATTTTATGATACACTCTCAAAAGGACTTTTAAAACTTTTGTACCTCAAGTCAACATAGTAGTACCTTTTGAAAGGGTACAGCCCCAATTTTTTCATTGCTGTGGAGTTATCAATTACTTTGACCTATTCAAAAGTTTAGAAAATTCTTGTGGAATATGGTATAAAGATTGTTTGATGTTGTTCAAAGCTGAATTTATATGTGCATTGATATATATATATATATATATATGTGTGTGTGTGTGTGTGTATAAGTAACAAAAAAACATAAAACACAGTCTTATTTCCGGCGATCTTCAGATCGCTTCCTCTGGGGAAATCCAAATGAACTTTGCAACCAACTCAAACAGTCTCTTATGAAATGGCTTGATCAGGTGCTTTCGGTGCTGGTGAGTGCCGTCTTGGAGAGGTGAGAGAATCCGACGAGCGAGGCGATGAACGGTGTACAGCTGCAGGCATGTGAGGGTATTAGCTCCCCGCAGGTAAGTATCCACAGGTGCGGCTCGTTAATAATCCGGGGATTGAGAGAGTGCATAGGGAACTGAACTGGAACCAGTTTCCAGCGCTGGCGTGAAATATATAAACATGTACACTTGCAACATACATTTTCAAACTATATACTGTATGTGTGTTTATTTATTATTGACAATTATTTCATTTTTTTATTTTTGGATGCGGTTAATCCCGATTAATCATTTACCAGCACATTTTTTTTTCGTTATATTACATAATATACATATACAAGTTATCAGTAGGATTATAATAAAGAGTTATTATAGATAAAATTACATTTTAAATTGAACTGAAATAAAATTGAGTCATTTAATGTGTTTAGATGTATTTATAATTCATGTGTTTAATGTATTTTTGTTTTCATTTAAATTTTTTTGTTTGTTTGTTTTTTTCTCAGGCTCTCATTTACTATAGACTGTAAACATAGACTGAGAAAAAAATGACAAATGGCACTTTTGCTTTTGCATCTGAACTCGTTATATATTAATATATAAATTATTTTCATTCATTTAATTTAGTTTCCAGTGTGACAAATAAACAATTTATTTCCTTCACGTCCTTACACAAATCTAAATGTTGCAGTTTGACTCGTTTAATAGCTACATACGGTTTGTGCTTGTCTAAAAACGAGCAGTTACTGTATACTACACAGCAAGCAGAATGCTAATCTCTTTACGCAGTATTGCATGCAATATTCTGCCACTTGAGGTCTGATTTTCGTCTCCATCTGTTAGCAGCTAATCGTTTCCCTCTGGGATGCTCCTGTAAGGGTTCCCCACTCATTTCTGGCCATTAAGTTAATCGTGCTAATTGAATAATGTGATATGTAATGACACTATTTAATGGAGGTCAGAGGAATAGCTGGGAAAGTCACGCACCTCTCCGTGGACATTAGCGCGGAACGGCTGAGTCAGTCGGAGAAAAGCGCAGCCAGACTGTGCTGAAAATGACTGAATGTGAGATATCTGAAGCTGTTGTGTGTGGGTTGTGTAATCAGAACACCTGCAGAGATAATATTCACTGTTTGGGAGTAAAACCACTGTTAGCGGTATAGCTGTGCCCTCCGCTTTCCTATGAAAAATTAGTCACTTGGTTTATACGGAAGTGACAGAAAAGTTCATTATTAGCTGTTGAATGTGAGAATCAAGCAGGTGAATTGATTTATTACTGCTGCATATGAATATAAATTACATTTTTTGCTGGATCCAGCATGCCTGACAGTTTAGATTTAGTGTGTGACATAAAATTAGCTTTCTGTGCACTGTGTAATGTTCAAGTACTCATATTAAGCTCACTTTTAGGTTCATTATTTTATTTTTGAAGTCTGCTAGACTACATTGACATGATTAAAGTTTCAAAAAGGCATTATTCTCGTACTGTACATTGTTGCAGCTCTTGTTTTCATGGAACAAGATGATTTGAGTACTTTCTGTTTCATTGTCTGCACAGTCAATTAGTTTTTTTTAGTTGGGATTCTGGTTAAATAAGGCCCATGTTGAGATATTATTTGAATGCATCAAAAATACCTTCTTTGATATATTTTACTCCAGTCCAGTCAGCAGAGAATTTGTGCTGTAGCTGTGTGAATTGTTTACACGCACAAACAGTTTTATTACACATCAAAGGAAGCATAATAACTGACCAAAAAAATTTCAACTTGGTCTCATAAAAATATATACCTCTGTGCACTTTTTGTGCAACACCGTTGCACGTTTCGCCGCAGTTACAAAGAGAAATGTCCACTGAGTGGCGCTAAAACACCGGTTCAATATGTGAACTCTGGCACATTTTATTATGTCGACATAGGTACATTTTGTGACGATTCAGAATTGAAATATCCAGGGACTGTTGCTAAAATTGAATACTCTATCATGTTGGGAATATGCCCTACACCAGATCCAACCTTAAACCTACCTGATAGTGTTATCAAATGTAAAACTGATATAAAAACACATTTGCTGATGCAACCGTGCAATTTCAGCTTCCTTTTACACAGATCTGAAGTGTTTTTTTGAAGTGTAGTTACACAGGACTGAACCAGAGCTCCTCGTCTCTCAAGTACATCTCTGTACTCCGTGAGCTACCGAACAAACCTACCGTCTATGAAAACACATAGATATGAAGCTGTGATCATCTGTGATGCTAACATTCAAAAGCAGCAGTTTTCAAATATGGCAGCATACTAATATTGTCTAATAAGTCATAACACGATATTCTTCAAGAAAATTAGGCTCAATTAATTATTGAAAACTCACAAATTTGTGTGAAAAGGAATAAAAGGCATTTTACTGCCTGTAGTGTTCATTTCTTTTTTCAAACTGCATTGGTACATATTTCGAGTCTCGCTAAAAAGTGCACCCAGGTACATTTATGCCATAAGATCAGGTAGGTAAATGCTCTTATTCATCAGATTTAGACATGCATTGCACAATTTGTTTGCCAATGTATGTGAATGGGTTCTGTCAGAATGTGAGTCCAAACAGCTGATAAAACAATGATCCACACCACTCCAGTACATTAGTTAGCATCTGGAGAAGACAAAAGATGCATGTTAATATAAAAACAATTCCATCAAGACATTTTTAACTTCAAACCATTGCTTCCAGCTGAAATATGACTCCATAATCCAAAATAACACTTCTTCCAGTGAAAAGGTGCACCTGTCATTTCTCACATTATAATCTAGCCACATAGTTGTTTACAGCTGTTTTGGCTTGTTAATGATGCTTGATTTCTCTCCTGATTCAGACCTGGGAGAACTATTCCTTTAACAGCACTGAGGATGTTTCTCTATGGTGTCTTTGTAGATTAAGATATTCCAAATGTAAAACCAGCATGCTGCAGACTGTGTGCCACACATGTAACTCTGGAGACTTTTTAATGGTATGCAAAATAACAGCATGCTACATTGCTGTGGCAAGACTCGCTAGGTTTCAGCAGCAAAACCAGCCTGAATCAGCATGTTAATTCAGTGCTCATACATGGCCGACTAATTTCCCAGCATGAAGTGATTGATTGGATCACTTCCTTCCACCTGTAAGAACTGAGAAGTTCATAATCACAGTCCATTTCCTCGTGGTAAGAGCGCATAAGGTATTCACACGTGCCTCACACGTTTGACTGTTTGCTGCCATATCCAATAAAAACATTTCGCTGGCTTCTCTAAGCATTTGCGACTACGCCGTATGAGGTGGGAAAAGCAATTTACTCTCGGCAGATTGAGTCGAGGAACTATTGGAATACAGAATCGGCCCTCGTAGACGGAAGTCAATCTGTATTCGGATGCATTGTGGATTCTGTGAAGGAAAGATCAAGATGAGTTCAGATAGACGTCCTTAAATTGGGCTTGTGAATGATTCATTAGTGGATAAAGGTCACAACAAACGAACAAACCTGCGTATTTATCCACAGCTGATGACTTCGTTTGTCAGATTTAGTGTTGGATGCTTTGTGAAGGATGACTTGTAGAGGCTAAAAGCTAAAACCTTTAGATTCTGGCTGTGTTAAAGGGATAGTTCACCCAAAGAAGAAAAAGTGCAGTTAATCCACGTACTCGCAGGCCATGTAAGATACACATGACTCTTTTTGCTGCAGTAGAGCAATAAAGAAGATTGTTAGATGAAACTGTGCTCACTGGGGATTCATATAATGCAAGTCAATGGCTACCAGCACTTTGAGAGTCAAAAATCCATATACAAGCAAAAAAAGTGACAAATCTCATGAAGCAAAACATTACTACCTGTAATAAACAGCTTCAGGCAACATGATTCTTTTGGACAGTTTGATTCAAAGAATGATTCCGTTATATTTGCAGTTATAGCACCCAATAATGATGTGAAACGTGGATGTTTTGCATGTCTAATGCATTTAAAATGAATAAACCAATTTAGATCAGCTCACCTTTTTACATGAACAATGAGACAACTTTCATTTCACCCCATGATTCAAGTGTTTGGTTCACACAGGCTCATATTAGGCCGTCATTTTTTCAGTTCAGTGATTGCTGGAGTAACGCAATCACTGAGTCAGGTTATTTGTCATAAGATCAGATACACTGGTATTTTGCAGCGACTCTGGGTTACAGGTAATAATGTTCCAAATTATTCTTGCACAGGCGGATCATTTTGCTTCGTACTGTAAGACCTCAGTATTTTAGGGAAGCCAGTTTTCGCCACTGAATAAAAGATAAACAATTATTATTGCGACTTCTTATTTCAAAAATCTGACTTTTTTTCAGAACTGAGATAGAAACTCACAATTAGGAGTTATAAAGTTAGAATTATGAGATATAAAGTCGCAATTATGTGGAAAAAAGTCTTAATTGCATGATAAAAACTATACTTTAAAACCCGAAATTGTAAATTTCTATCACACAGTTCTGAAAAGTCAGAATTTTGAGATAAAAAGTCACAATAACCTTTTTTTTTTATTATTATTATTTAGTGGTGGAACAGGATTCAGGTTGCCATGGGGATTAATTTTGCATTGCCTATATTTGATTTTTTGACTATTAAAGTGTTGGTAGCCATTGACTTGCACTGTATGAACACAGTTTTAGTTCAAATCTTTTTTACTGTTCTACTGAAAAAAAAAAAAAAGGCAACTGCATCTTGGATGTCCTGAGGCTGAGTACATTAACAGTGAATTTTCATTTTAGAGTGAACTGTCCCTTTAAATTATGTCTCCAGTCAAATTTGCATAAATCCCGTTCAGGCTTTTAATCACTTAAAGATAATTTCCTCCTGAAACGACTGAATTGGCCTGTGTGACTGATAGAAACCGTACAAGAGCTGAAAAAGCGAAGCGAGAATCCTATTTTCATTTAGCATTAGCTTTCTTTGGTCACAGTGTAGATAACGCCTACAAACCACATTCAAGAGTGTGTGATTATATTTGTTAGTTATATTAATTAGTTGTCTAGCGTTTGGGTTTGTGCTAATTTGTTTCCTCAATTGAAATTCAGTCCGACCCTGTTACCATATGAGCTTTGAAGTGTCTACAGTAGCTCAGTGATACGTTAACTCCAGAGACATTTGCACATCTTGTTTTTGTTCTGTTTAATTGTATTTGCTATCTCAGCACTGTCTTTGTTTGGCGCTCATGTGGGAAATGCAAATGTGGAAAGTTCACATCAGTTTGTGATAGTTTCCAGATCCCGTTTTCCCCTGCTAGCTCCGTCTGTCTCTTCAGAACAATTTGTCTGTGTAAAACACTCCCAAATTGTTGCATTCAATTTAATATGATAATGTGTATTTCGGATATGTTACTATGACAAAAACATTTTATTTTGACATCCTTCGAAGTGCCTCAGAGAGCCAGGTACGGTGGCGGTTCAACATTGAATCACTCCCTGGGTGAGACCCCCTCTTAGCACCTTTTAAAGCATTTATTAATGAAAGAAATAATCAAAAAGTTGAGCAAGCGCTACTTAGTGTCTTATTTCCACTGTATTTTATCATGTATTTACTTCAAAAAATGTTTTTATTAATTTAATTATGTAAATATTTCTATGTAAATGTTTTACAAATTTGTTTTTAGGGTTTTTTCCACTTATTGTAAGGAGTATTTTCACAGTTTATTTATTTATTTTATTTATATATATATATATATATATTATATATTTTATTTATTTAAAAATATATTTTTATTTATTAAATAATTTTACAAATATTTAATTTATTGTGGGTTAATTATTTATTTCACTCAAAAACCTTATTAAAAAACATTTATTTTCTTAAATACTGTTATGTATTGTTTTTAGATTTTGAATTATTACATTGTTTTTACACATGGCTATTCTATTTTTGTTTTTATTTATTTATTCACTTTTTTAAAATTGCATTTATTTAAAT
>JAUYWG010000050.1:17769483-17779771 GCA_034779775.1 Enteromius afrohamiltoni
AGTGTGTATACACTGTAGTGCTGGTAAGGATTGCATACAACTTCATGTCTTAAATGGGCGAACTAACCCTTTAAGAGCCAGGGGCGTGAAAACTTTTGAACTTGAAGATCAAGGTAAATTGGACTTAATTTGTCTTCCGGGAAACATGCAGGTATCTTCTGTTGCTTCCAAAGGGCAGTACTAAATAGGGGGGAAAAATTATATTTCAACAAAATCGGAAACATTTTGACTTCATCCTGTTCTTTTTGCATTAACGTCGCATCAGTGTCTCAGCAACGGATGCTCTGCAGTGAATGGGTGCCATCAGAATGAGACTGATAAAAACATCACAATAATTCACACTACTCCAGTTCATCAGTTAACATCTTAAAATCAGACTCAAGCTGAAACAAAGCACTTTCTTCAAACTAAAATCCAAGTCCATAATCCAAGTCTGTCATCTCTCACATCAAAATCCAGTCACATACTTGTTCAGAGCTGTTTTGACTTGTAAATATTGCTTTATCTCTCTTTATTCTCTCCTAAATCAGACCAGAACACTTTTTCACTGGATGAAGAGTTATTGTGAATTATCAATCATTAAGCAACATTTTACGAAAAACCTCTTAATGCTGGATTAGTTTGATCTTTTGACTTCTCCAGATGTTAACTGCTGGACTGGAGTGCTGTGGATTGTTGTGATGTTTTTATCAGACTCTCACTCTGACGGCACCCATTGCTGAGACACTGATGGGATGCTACATTTCTCTATGCTTCAATGCAGACTAGTTTGGAAACTGTGTTAGCTGCAGGTGAAGGTAAATGTAGACATTTGTCTTTTCCAGATCAGCACTAATGCTAATGTCTTGTTAACTCAAGAGGCGCTGTTCTGCCGCTAACGGCTGGCTACATTCACACGAGAACAGAAGAGCTGATGAATTCTTCACTTTCTGAGACTTCGAGAAATCAATGTCTTCACACACAGAATCTCTAGAAACCCGACGGTGTCAAAGTTCAGCTGCAGCAAATCAAACAGTGATGTGGAGAAGGGCTCGGGGAGGCAGGAAACAGACTCAGCAGTTAGAGCCGTGACCTCTGAGGTCACCGGAAGGTTCCTGCGCTGATTACTGGAATGTCATTCAGTGTCAGTCATTAGGTATAATCAATGGACTGTGTCCGGCGCACCTAATTACCCTTCACAGCCCCGATGATCCTCTGGCAGAGGTGAAGCGTGTCGCTTCGCTGCACTGCGCTCCTCTTCCAGGATTTCCACTCGAGTTTCAGATTAAAATATAATATCCATCATACACATATATAGCTTTCGTGTGTGTGTGTGTGTGTAGAAGGTGTATATAAATACAGTTTATATATATATATATATATTATATAATATAAGATTGTAGTAAAGTTTTTCAGTCTTTCTAAATATTTGGTATTTTTAATGTATCAATAAATATTATTTTTAATAGTATTACAGTTATTATTAATAAAATGAGAGTAGTTACAAATATAATAATATAAATAATTATTAAAATTATTTATAATATTTTGTTATTTACATGGTTTATGCAATGTATAGTAATTTCTAGTTCATTTAATAATTAATAAAATACAATTATATCATTTATGTTATGTAAATGTGTCATGTAATGTAAGTCCTAAGTTTATTACAGTTAAACTGAAATTAAAAACATATATATATATATATATATATATATATATATACATTAGAACTAAATACTGAATATTATTAAACATTAAACATTACTACAAGTTAAATATCAAATCTAAATATTAAAAAAATATAATGTCTAATGGATCTGTGCAGAGATTAGGATGTGATTAGTGTTAGATTGAATTTCTGTGATTATTAAAGGTACTCGGGTAGGTTATGAAATCTCTGGTAGGCGTATGGGACACAATTCAGTACAGCCGCTCCTGACTGTTTGAACGGTATTGTTGTGAGAGGCTGTGAGTGATCAGAGGATGTGGAGCTGCTCTGATGCTGTGTTTCCGGTCAGATGCAGGAGGCTGAGCGCTGAGCGCTGGGCGTGGTGTGATGCGGAAGAGAATCATGTTTCCATTGACTAAAACACAAGCTCTGCTCTCTCTCTCTCTCTCTCTCTGAATCGATATGTTCAATTGTGAGCTGGATTATGTCTTTTGCACCGCAGGCTCCCCTCCTTCTCGTTCACTCTTTTCTTTATGAAGGTCATCTAGGCCAGAGCTCCTCCCTCTGTATGTGCTGCGCAGCAACAGCGCCTCCGCCTGGGCCAGAGCTGGTACTGCACGTCTCTGACCCTCAGCAGCAGCACAGGTGTATTTGTAGAAATAGACCACAATACATTATAAAGGTCCAAATGATTGTTTTTTTCCTTTATGCCAAAAATCAGGATATTAAGTAAAGATCATCTTCTGTGAAGATATTTTGAACATTTCTGATTAGTAAAATGCCTAAGAACTTTTTGCACCCTCACATTTCAGATTTTCATATAGGTGTATCTCAGACAAATATTGTCCTATCGTAACAAAGCAGACATCAATAGAAAGATTATGTATTCAGCACTCCGACAATGTTTAAAAATTGTCCCTTATGACTGGTTTTGTGGTCCAGAGTCACATATGAGCTTGTGGTTATATGTTTTCCACATTCAATTTCTTTTTTTTCCCCTCAATTTGTCTGTGTATTTTTTGTTAGACAAGACATGAGTACAATAACTCTGTTTTGTGTTTATTTATTATTTACACATATAAACGCAAATATAAACGCAAACGCAAACTCCAATACTTTTTTCCCTCTTTTTTCTCATCTGTTTTGATTTTTGAAGTACATTTTACTTTACTTTCTAATTTGATTTTTAATGCAATGCACTTCTTGCTATTTCCTTGTAATGACTCAGTTCAGACTGAAGTTTTTGTTCAGAACCCAAAACCACATACATACAGCTATAATATACTTTATATATAAAAATATTTGAGTCACTAACATTATAATAATAAGATAACAACAACCTTTACTTTTATTATTTTAAGCAAAAATAAATAAATAAAATATGCTAATGCCAAAAAATATATGTTTTCATCAATTGGTATAACAATTATTTTGCTGATTTTTTGTGTTCATTTCTGTACCAAAATGTTTTATTTTTCTTAATTGAACACATTAATGTAAGTGACTCTAATATACAGTAGATGAGCATGTTCCACCTTAAAATAATACCATGCCACTACTTCGGTGCATATGACAAAAAAAAGAAAAGAAAAACATGATAGTCCCATAAAACATAAATAAATATGTGTAGTCGTATTAGTAATATCTGTATTGTTTGTCTGTGGCCAGAAGGACCGGAGGATCATCAGCAAATAACAATATCACACTTTAGAGATTCAGCCGACAGACAGAGTGATTCCTGGCCGCTCAGGACGAGCTGTAGGCATTGCTCTGTCAGAATGATAACAGGTTCAGAAAACCGTCCGATTATCAGCCACAAACAGGCAATAACACCCAGAATAGCCATTTACCAGATCTGTCAAACTCTGTCAGAGAATGGCTAATGGTTTGTAAACTCTCCGTAAAGACATGAATAAATGAATACATACAGAGATGTGTAAGAGCGTGGAAATAAAAGGCCAATAATACATCTTCTTAAGTTTTCATGCTGAATGATTTATGCCGTTCACACCCAAAACAATAGGCAGTACAACTTTTCAAACTATTAGATCATTAAATAATATACAATAAAACCAGTTTGAAGAGATTTTGACCTCTGTATTGTGGTATTTTAGGTTATAAACAAACCAAAAAAAATACCCTAATGGTAGCAATAATAATAATAATAATAACTGCTTTAAAAAATACTATAAAATGATGACAGCAGCTACAAAAACAATATTAAATAAAAATATTAATTTGATAAATAATACTAAAAAATTGATTACTATTGTAATGTACAATTAATATTATTTATAACTTTAATAATATAATAATATAATATAATGATATTTTTGTTGTTATAGCATTTTTTTCATTTCATAAAATTATTATTAATATGATTGTTTTAGACTATGCTACAATAAATATTACAATTATCATTATTAAATTAATTACTTTTATTATTATTTTAAATAAAAATGACAAATGAGTATTTGACTACATATACTATAGTATAATGAAAACATTGTATTTTTTATTTTTATTTTTTGCTGTTATAAAAAATAAAAATACGCTATAATTACAATGAGATGTGAAGTCAACTGCCTGGAGTACTGAGGGTTAATATACAAGCATGCACGCTTAGTGTGCAGAAACTGACAAGTGCTGTACATGTGTAAAACTGTCATAGAGAGGGTGAAAAATGGTCATCTAAATACTGCTTTTTTTACTATAAGGGTGTTATTATTGGATCTAAGGCGAAAATGAAACAATCAAAAGACAGACATGCCATAAATCTTATTGAGCAAACGAGATTGTTTCATCAAGATGAAAATCTGAGCAGATGGAAAGAGCTCAGAAATGCTTTTAATCAGCGCTTTAGCACTGCCGTGTCGCCCGAACAGCTGCTCCTGGAGAAGCACACTGACTCTGTGAGGGTAGATGTGCTCTACACCTGAGCAAAACCGCATCTCATCCTGCTATTCAGATGCATTATTAAGTATGAGCATATAATAGTGATGCTGGAAACATGACAAAAAATAACACATAGATTAGCCCTACTTAACATTTGACATCAGCCAAGTTTCCATCAGCCAAGTTTTATTGTTAATATATACAGTATGAAACATTTCAATCATTTAAAATCAATGTTTCAAAATTTTGACTTTAAAGTATCGAAATAACTAAACGAAAAAGTAAATAAACTATTATTAATAAGTAGCAAATAAATTTGTAAAAAAAAAATATATATATATATATATATATATATATATATATGAATAGTAATCTTAGGATTTTATCAAATTAAAATTTATGAACTAAAAATGACAAATATATATATAGTATAATGTCTAAATTACTACTTAAACTAAAATTCAAAAATATATGAATTTATATTAACAATACTAAAACACCTATACATGTCATTTTTATGCTAATTTTGGGATATATGGTTGGAAAGATGTGCTTGAGGTTAATAAAATTCAAAGTTGAAGTACTAAATAAAACGTACCAAAATAAAAAATAAAAAAAATATTTTTTTACAGACAAAAAAACAAACATGTTTTTGCCATGCAATGTTGAATGAAAGCAGAAAAAAAAATGTTTTTGTTTATGAAAGCCCATTTAGCCAAAAAAAAAGTCTGTTTCTCAGAAGTGATGATTCTCTTCTCTTGAACACATGGCACGGAAACGCTGCTTTACTGACAAACTGTTTTTGTAGAATTTTGCATAAATTAAAATTTGTGCAACTTGGATGGAAACAGCTTTTGTTTTCTCTCTCTCTCTCTCTCACACACACACACACACACACAGAGTGTCTTATGATTTCTGATCATCTTCTGACGTGATCTGACAGCATAATCTCATCAAGCCTACTTCAGAATTTCACTGATGTTTCACACACACACACTCGCAGCACGGGCTATGTTTGGTCCAGCTGTGTGTGCAGTTGTTCTCAGCATCTGTTTCCTTGGCGACGGCCCCAGTATCCTTCAGCTGTGAGGTCTGTGCACCTGCTACTGGAGAACATGTGGAGCGACGGCTGGAAATACAGAGTCAGTTAGCAGTCCCACAATGCACTGAGCTCAGATATGACAAGGCATTCGAGACCACTTACTGTATGGTGCTGGCCAAACTGATTAGAACACTATATTTTCACCACTGACAACACACAGAGATCTCATCTGATCATCTGATCTGAAGAAACTGAGACAGACTCAATCCAGCAGAACTGTGCCAACGTCTCCAAGATGCTTCAAGAATCCTACCTACAGTACGTCCCAGTGTCCCTCCTGAGGTACAAATCACATTTAAAACAAAATCAAATAAAAATACACTGTATAATAACAACTACGATGATAGTTGTAACATATTTTTGTCTTATTCTTATCTTTTTTAAACTATAAAAACAACATTTATCGTATTATCATTGTTATGTAATACCTTGTTTTTTAATAATTTTATTTTAATAATTTTTATTTTATTTTTAGGAGCTATCAGATGACAACAGGTGAGTAGAGCAATGGATGAATAGCTTGGAGAGAACTGGATATTGCAATGGAGCGTAGGAGATTGGAGGGAGACGATGGAGACACAGAGACGGAGAACCACAACCACACACCACAACTTGGAGACGAAGGAGACACAGAGAGGGATTCCTTGGAGCCTGGGGAGAACACAGAGGTCGCCGAGAACACAAGGGTAGTCACAGAGTGAGTCTTTCAGAGAGATCTTGCCAGAATAGAGTCCAACTTGTAATCAACGAGCACGGACAGTGACAAATATTTCAAATATACACCTAACTTATGTTTCGTATATGTGTGTGCATTAATATATGTATACATACAAAAAAAAAATACACAGTGCACACACGTATATACATATATAAACATGGATGTGATTGATTCTCATTGTTATGTGTTGTTGTTGCAGCCCTGTTTACAGTAGTTTATTTTAGTACTGAAATGCAATAATCATTTT
The DNA here is from genome assembly GCA_034779775.1 of Enteromius afrohamiltoni. Classification (NCBI taxonomy): domain Eukaryota; kingdom Metazoa; phylum Chordata; class Actinopteri; order Cypriniformes; family Cyprinidae; genus Enteromius; species Enteromius afrohamiltoni. The sequence continues at coordinate 17,776,097 of JAUYWG010000050.1, forward strand.
TATAATCAAACACAAATCTCAAGCACACAGCAGCCGTAAAGCAGAGCACATCAGTGTGCTATTGTCCCTCACGGCCCTTCACTCGTCTCTTTACTCAGTCCTAGTTAGGCTGAACTAACACGATAACCTGCACCGAGCCGGATGAAGGAACAGAAATCACAGAGCGCTGGTTTCTGGAAACTCACCAGGTTCCCACAGAGAGAGAGGTGAACATATAATCCACTCGCCAGCTCTCGAAAGTGATCCTTGTGGAAGTGTTTAAGAACAATACCTGACACACAATAACTCAGCATGATATTTCATTCCCACAATGCCGCAGGAGGAGCCTCACGGGACACTAATTAAAGGCAGCCAAAAACAGGAGTTTCCTCACCTCTGTCTTCTGTGGAGCGTCTTCTCTGGCTAAGAATAGCACAACATATACAGTGTACAGTATGAATACTGAGCACAAAATGCAGTATTACTGCATACACAGAATGCCATGTGACCTACAAAAAATACTGAAACACAAAATAAAAAATGACCATTACAGACTGCTTATATTGCAAATATAATAAGAAATAATACAATTACATTAAAAAAAAAAAAAAAACTTTTTTTTTTAAGTTACCAAAATATGTGAAATATTCTAATTACCAATACATTACAACAAAAGGATTTACATTTATTTAATTAAACTACAAATGATATACTATTATTATTTGTATAAGCTAAAATATGGCAAATAACAAAATAAAATTATAATTGTTGTTATTTATTTATTAGTTATTGTTGTTGTTTATATTTATTTTAAATAAATTAAATACAGTAAAATACAATTATACTATTTTAAATCATTATTATACCATATTTTTATATTAATAGCTTATTTGACTTGACAACTTGAAGACCGTGATTAAATAAAATATTTAACGGCACTGAGAAAGTGTTAAAATTTTGCACAAAAACTAATTAAAATGCAAAACAACTGTTTTCGTTTCCATAAATAATGACCAGCCACTGAGGTTGAGATTTCATCATCATGCTGGAAACGGGGAGCATTGCATTGTGGGATACAGCAATTTGCACAGCGTGTTCTAATTGCATGCAGTATATTTTGGCAGCATATAAACTGTCCACATTATGCTATTGCAGAAATACTATAGTACTTTGCTGGTTTCAAATCATGCAAGCTGTGTCTAAACAGCACAGTATTAATTAGTAAGCTAGTGTTTTGTTGTGTATTACAGCAATATCCTGTAAAGCATGTGCTAATAATGCAAATATCATTTCCTTTTGTTTTGTTCTCTTTGACCAGATCCAATGTTAATAAGAGGTATTTAAACTATAATAACCCAGCATAAGGGTTGCTTTGTAACATAGAGGAAAAAAATGACATCATGACACATGAGCCTGATGATTTCTGAGTCACCGTGAGTCAGCAGTATTAAACTGATAAACATCATCTTTATTTGCATTACGCTAGGTTTTATTATTGTAGGCCTAAACAGAATCTGTGTGTGATGCTGCTTGATGCCTAATGTTTTTAGCACCAGAATCCAACATCATACGTTCACCCCTGCATGACAGTCATATGATTTTACTTTGAAATGTTTTTTAATTGCATAATGCATTCTGTTTCACTTAAGGGTTAGACTGTTGATCTGATTCAGACCGGGATCATTTGATTCAGATCTGGACTTGGGAGAGGTTTGCATCGCAAAATGATTCACTGTGTCAAAGCGTTCCAATCGGATCGCGAATCATTTGATCGGATCTTTGGAGCGGGTTCGCGAATCATTTAAACGGCTTAATCAATATTAATGCCTTAATCAAATCTAGACATCATTTAAGCGTGTAAGAATGCATTAAGAGACGTGTTTACAAAAGCAAGCATGCTTACAATCACTGTCAAAGCAACTTTTTTACGCCTGCTTGCAAACAGAAAAGAGAGACTAAGAGAAAAGTGTTTATAAAGAGCGTGAGAAACGAGAAGATTCAGTGCTACTGGAAGGGTTTGGTGTATTAACACCGAATGACAAACGGCTCTAGAGAATGAGGAAGTTCAGGTCTTGCCTGTGTGTAAAGGCTTACTTCATTAATATGTAACAGATGGTGTTCATCAGAACGTGGTTCTGTAGTGTCCAGGTTCGTAGGTTTATTAATATTAATGTTTATACGACAGTTTGAAGTTAGAGTCTAAGCGCACGGCAGGGTTCAATTAATATTCATGAGCAGGAAAAGCGGAAGTGGCTAAGCCCCCCCCCGCAAGTATAAAAGCACCTGTCCGCGGACAACGGAGGGCAGACTCAGCCGACGAGCAGATGGAGTCCAGGCAGCTTTCAGGTAATTTAACTGTGTATGCCAAATCAAATTAATGACAAAATGAAAAATAAAAGAGGAATCGATAATCTGCAATACTTATCTTTTTAAACAATAAAGATTTTTGAAGCAGTGTGAATTGTTTATTAAACTTTTTCAACTATTCAACCATTTACCTGCACTGATGTTTTATGCCATTAATTTGCACAGAGAGAGTGTGGACTTGAGTTTTCATAAGCAACATAGCCTGTATAAATTAGCTGTCAAATCATTTCTGCTTGGGAACACAGTTAAAATAGCATTTCTACTGCAAGATTTTACATGTAATGTCTGAAAATATTCTGTAAATACAGTGATGTAAACATCTTTTCTTGATTATCATTTTTTACAAAAAAATATATATGCATATACACTTAATTAGATTGTGATAGATAGATAGATAGATAGATAGATAGATAGTTCATTCGATATTTTTAAACTGCATGTGCTCAGCTGCAGACTCTGAGTGCAGGAATGAACTGGAGGAAGGGGGCGTGGCCTGTTCGGTAATAGTGTGTGACATCAGTCCAAAAGTTCCAGGTGTGAAGGAAGGAAAGGTAGGAACTTTTAATCAATCATAGTACATAGATGGCTAACAATGACATAAATTTCCCTATTTTTTACATCCACTGAGAAGGTATAATTCTTTCTCTCCAGAATGACCCCTGGTCATGTGACAGCTCTGGATCTTCCTCTGACAGTGAAGATGATGAAAAAGACAAGAAGAAGAAGAAAAAGCTGAAGAAGAAAAGAAGCAAGGTACTTAAATTACCAAACAAGAAATGGCCCAGGAGTGAACCCTGTGGCGTCCCACTCATTCCACCTGTTTAATTCGAGTTTAATGAGCACATGAATTAAACTTTTACTGCATATTAATTTCAGAGCAGGAACTGTGTAGATATTGACGACCAGATTTTGTTTCTGTTTTGTGTATTGCTTTGAATTGCAGCATCTGCTAAATGCATAAATGTAACTCATATTTGATATAGACAAATTAAAGTTTTATTGCATGCTAGAGTTCATTAACCTCAGAAATGTGCATTCATTTGAGTACAAAACAGAAAATAAGAGCATGATTATTATACAATTTTCTGAGGTTTTCATAATGCATTACCTCATAAGTGTTTGTTTGGGGTTTTTTTTTATTTAAAAAAAGTCTTAAGATCAAAGAGAAATTATTTCTAAAAGTTATAATTTGTCCACACCCTCCTAAAACACCTCGTTTAAACACACCTCCACTTTTCTATGTCATAGAGTAGGTTTATTTTCAAACACCACCCAAATGTTTCCTCAAAGAAAGAAGGCGGAGCTATTATTCTGTCTGTAGTGTTGCTG
>JAUYWG010000050.1:17800548-17816105 GCA_034779775.1 Enteromius afrohamiltoni
GTTAGACACCAGAAATCCTCACAAATGTGATGAAATGACTTTGCTTTCAGTATGCACTCACACACACACACACACACTGCTGGGGTTGGTTGCTTGTGTGTTTTTGGCGTGCAAAGTGTGTATTTTGTGAACAAAGCTTGATGCTGTGAAATCGTGAGTGGGTCATGATCATGGATGGGAAGCGGATACATGGGGCCGAGGACTGACCGACGGGCCAGACGGCGCAGGTCTGAGAGCCGTAATCCAACCAGATTACGAAGAGCACTGCTCCACGTGATGCTTGTGACAGTCAGATGCACGTACACACACACACTTACACACTTTCATTGTACCATCCTCAGTGGGATTCGTGTGATATCTGTTTGCACATGTTGGTCCACGCAAGGGACTGGCAGGTAACAGTCTGGGATTGTATATTCATCTACATCAACATATTGGATGCATCTGCTAACTGTGGAAAAAGCGGCTTTGTTGTTTCTTCTGTCCGAAGTCTATTTTTCAGCATAGATTCAGAGTAGAGTAGAGTTCATGCAAAACATTGTCTGTGTCTGAATATTGCATTCTTCCCTACCTTGTAGTATGCAAAAAGTAACTTTTTTCGCATGCAAGGACACTTGATAGCAAACGTGAACGCATCAGTTGTGCCATTTATGGGATCTTTATGCAGTTAAAGCTGCTCGATGCCTGTTCAGAATTCAGTGTAAAAGTGCAATGCTGCGTAAAAGCTTGACTAAATTAAGCCTGCCCTGACACACGTATTAAAGCATACAGTTGCTGCATTTATGCCACTTTATGAGTACCTTCGGAGAAGAAAATTATTTTTGCACAATAATATTTGCACAATTAATGTATATTTTATTAATTTGCACAAACTTACGCTCTCCGAAAATTAAAAAAAATGTAACAAACAGATTTAAAATTAGATTAAAAAATTGTTTTCTCAAGTATAGGAACAAAGTGAAATTAGGTTGAATCTTTTTCCCACATTGACTTTGTTGTCAAATAGGTTTCCCAAACCTTTTGTTTGCACTTATAGTGAATATTATAAACTTCCAGAAAATGGCACACAAACACAATGAGATGCTATTAAAGAGAAATACTGTTTGATATAATATTACTGCACAACAGACTTTAAGAGAGAGTGATGATAAATAAAAACATTTCACATGTAATTGCTGGGCAGTGAGTATTGACAGTATTGATTTTGTTTGATTGCCCTACTGATCATTTTCATTGCCAGTTTGAGAACTGATCAATGTTATTTTAGCAACATTCAGGCATTTTATTATGCGTTTGAATAATTAAATATGATTAATAATAAAATAAAATAATACAATTATTAAAATAATAATTAATTAATTAATAATAAATAACTTATTTATTTATAAAAAATATATATACTTTTCTAAGTTAAATGAGATATTACTTTAGCAGAATTATTTATTTATTTTATATTTTACTTTATTACAGTATTTTTTTTTTTTTTTTTTTTTTTTTTTGCGGTTTTAGTTTTAACCACAATTAGTATCACCCTGGAGATGATGCTTAGTCTTGCAAAAATGAAATGTACAACCTTTTTCGTACCGTATACTTTGGCACTGGCCTAATTCAATCTCCACGCTACATAGTTTCTCTCTCCATCTCTGTGTAAAGCATGTCGACGTTAAGCTGATGAGATAACAGCCCTCGATGTATACGTCTATTCAGACATTTCTCATTAATACATGCATGTTTGTGATAGCATTTGCTGGTACATCCTTTTAGGGACTCCACTGAAAAAATACGCACCGTTGTCATCTCAGGCGCAGGATCCATTTACAGAGCGCTTCCAGGTGTTTAGTTCTGTTCAGGAGCGTCTCCCAGAGCGGTATTCACTTAAAACGCGGTTGTAAAGTGTCATGAGAGCCGGCGAAACCCTGTGTTTTTGTCCCACAGAGGCCTGAATGTTGTTGTCGGAAACTGGGGCGTCTTCCAGAGCTCGCTGCGTTTCCTGCGCCGCTGTCACTGTCAGTTTAGAGACATGTCCCTGCACATGATCACCGGATCATTAATTTTGCATCTTCTGCCATTAGGAAATGGCCAGGCAGCACGAAGGGCCACGGAGAGGCACCTTGGGGGCATGTGAAGACAAATGAGCATGCAAGTCTGAACTTTAAAAAGAGAAGTAGATAGATTGATGGAGGCAGAGTTGGCACTGCCACTGACCAAGTCGTCATCTGAGGCCTGAGCTGAAATTAATGATTTGTTACAGTGTTTTGAAGAAGAGAGAGAGGGAATTTCTTATCTAAAGTTTGTAGATTTTCTCATCAATAGAAACAAAGTTGAATTAGGGTGATTATCTGATTTTATTTTAATATCTGCCTTTATGTAATCTATCAGCATTTTTTTCTTTGTTATATTTAGCATAATATATTTTATGCAAGTATTTAATTGTAATTTCCAGGCCTGTAAAGTTGTGTATACATTTATTTTAGAAATGTACATAGCAAATATAGCTTAATATGGTCCAGTTTCTATATAATAGAATTCTGTATAACAGTAAATGACCACTAGTTACTAGAAAAGCTTGTTTTTTCCAATTATATGTGAACCCTGGTGAGAGCCCTTGTTATTTTAGTATTATTTATATAGTATTTATTAATATTTTGAGTTATATTGTCAGTTTAATTATTAACAATTTTAAATATTTTAAACCTTTACATTTAAATTATTATTACTTCAAATATATATATGAGTTACTATAAATGTTACATGCTTAAAAAAATAAAATTGTTTTATAAAATAAATTTTAAATTTATATATATTTTATTTTTGAACTTTATTTTAATTGATCAATTTTTTTTTTTTAACAAAAACAGCATTAGTTAGTATTAGTAGAGCATATCTTGATTAGGAACTAATTAAATATACAATGACCTGGTCTTTAAAGAGTGAGGGTCAAAATGATCATGATGGTGCCAATATAAATGCTTTTTCCCGCTGAAAAGCGGAGCAGCTGGAATGTGCAGAGGACAGATGGAAGTTTCCACCTCGATTATCTTCAGCTAAAAATATCCACTCAAAAATTAAACGACCATTGGGACTGCTAGCAAAGTGCCTGAGAGAGGAAGAGACGGGATAGGACGACTGCCATCCTTTGGTTTAGGGACGAAGAATGAATAAATGATATGAGATTTCTGAGCGAGATGGACTGTCACCTTCAAGAGACGTGAGGTCAGCAGCGGGCTAGAGGTCTAACCACAACACATCTCACCGGATTCCTGCTAAAACACCGCTGGCTAGATCAGTGCTTCTTCTCAACTGGTGGTTTGTGACCCAAAAAAGACATTAGGGAAAGATCATGTTAAATGCATATACTAAAACCATTAAGATGCTGAATAAGTAAGCTTCTAACCCTCCTGTGTTTCGGGTCATGAATGTGCATGCAGAGTTTTAACACATGCAGTAGAAGTCTTTTGGAAAAGTGTATATTTTTATATAGTATATAAAATATTAAATACATTAGAATTTATGAAATGTAAGATGCAAAACTGAGACTCAGCTCTTGAATAATCCTTCTTTATTAGTTGAGTTTCACAGTCAAAAGAATAAATAAATAAAAATCTGTCAGAGGTTGTTTTTGGCTCTTTTTTTGGATCTTTTTAACTAAACTAGCTTTGAAAAGAAGTGTGAGAAAGCCATTTTGGCCTCAAGAAAAAAGACACAAAAAGACAGAGGACGTGCAAATAGAAATATTGTCAGATTCTATTAATACTTCTTATTACTTGCACCTCAGTATGCAAAAAGTTACCAGTAGTAGTCAGAATATATATATGTTGTGCATGTTATTTATCTCTTTTTTTTTTTTTAAGTTTTCCTGACAAGCTACAATACAGGGTTTCTCTTTTTATATGAATATATAGTTTTAATGTCTATTTCTGTCAAATTGCATGGAAACCAGTGTACTTTAGGTCATTCTGACCCATAAAACGTTTTTCAACACCACAGGAGGGTAATACAGTGAATGATTAATAAACATAATGGCTGTAAATGAATTGACTTTCAAGTGGAGTAGCTCTCTCTGGAGATGATATCCTCTCTAAAACACTTCTTTATTCAATAGTGCCTTTTAAAGAAGAATGTTCATCCAGGAACTGGCCCGATCAGAGACTCACTGAGCTGTTCAAAGCAGCAGATATTCAGTGATTCCAGAGGAAGAAACCGCTTTATTCTATTTCTTCCTATTCTTCCTTTGTACTTTTATCTCTCCAAGAGCTGGTCCTCCAGGTATACAACCTGGTCTCAGTCTAAATTGTTCAAGTCGACAGAGATTCAAGTCTGTTTCAAGCCAGAGTTTAATCTGTCCTGGGTAAAAGTGCTTTTGCTCGCTTAAAAAAAGGGGGTTCGTTTCACAGCGACGGCAAAGAAGAACCGTTTTGGGTTTCCAAAAGAACCTTCCAGGGAACAAACTTTATTTAGTGTTTGTCCATCCTTCTATCTATTTGAAGTATATCTGACAATAGTGAAGCAGCGTTTGTTCTCAAGCACAGATGTCCAAGACGTCTTTTCGTGGCATCTGTCGGTGACGTCACTCATCTTCTGAAATTCAAATGATTTTTTTGTAATTCCAGAGGATTAAGCATGTTTGCCAATGGAAGCTTTATTTAAATATTCGAAACATGATGGTGCGCAATTTTTCAGAATGACGTCTCATATCCCAGTTTAATATGCAGAGACAAATAATAAAACATCCGTATAGCATTTGAGCAGAAGCATTGACCCACCTACCTTTTGTCCAATTAGAATAAAAGATCTGGAAAATGATTAGCATATATTGTTTGGCAATGATAGTGGCACAGAAATGAAAAGCTTCAGCTTTGAGATCTGTTTACACTGTATTTAATGACATTTTAGATTTGCAAGTGCTTGTTTCAAATGAAAAATTCATCCTTATGAAAAACACACACGCGCGCACACATCCCAGATATTGTTTGTAGAGCGGGTGTCATGAACGATTCTGTGGGTGTGATTGCAGAGGCTGATATAAATCAATAGGTCAGAGGTGTGTGTGTGTGTGTGTGTGTGTCTGAAATACTGGTAGCACCACAGTCCAGTAATTCACAACAAAGAAGGTCGTCTCTATCTCATTCTCTCAGTTTCTCATTTTCTCTGGCAACCATCATTAACATCCAATTTTTTCCCAGTGTTTTTGTTATATTGGATATTGCTTCTCTGCTGGATACTGCTTCTCTCCTTTAGAGGCTTTTGCATAAAAGCCATCTAGATCAACAAAATGTGCAAAAAAAGTTGCTGTGGATTTGTAGGTAGTGGGCAGCTTTATGTTCCGTTAACACTGTATACAGTTATGTTGTAGTAAATTAGCATTTTCATTCAGCCCACATGTCATTTTGTTCATAATTTCTCCGAAATGTAAGGTTTGCTATTTTATAAACTAGCCTAAACGACGACCCCCTAACACAATATTTGTTTCATTTTTATGATTTGATATTTTTCCTGCGCAAGTTGTAGTTAAATGAGTCCTTTCTAGCTTCTCAAATCAGTATTCAGGCCACTATAACAGTTATCAGTTTTGTGTGATTCTGTGTGCTTTAGAATAGCAGCAGATGTATGGCTACTCTTGAGTCATTTTCTTCCCATCTTGTCTTGCTGTAGTATTTACACCTTCTCTCTTTATCACGGCGAATCAATATCTGGCTACAGAGAGCGCTTGCTGTGGGCAGTTAACATGAAAACTGTGTTACAGTATAATCAATAGACATTACTGATTTAAATAGATCGTTAGTGCAGGTGGAAGCACGTCTGCTCATTTATATGGTTGTTGCTTTAGAGAAGAATGCTCTTTCCTTCTGGTGTGTGTAGGAGTCATGCTTTCAGAGGAAAGTGTTGTGCTTTTGCAGCAGCTCAGGGTTTGTGTATTTCTTCCGAAGAAATGTTTGCGTTAATATTCAGATCTCAGATTTTTGATTGCTGATTTTGGTGTCTTGGCACAATCTTGGATTGCTTCTGAAACTCTACACTGTTAAAAAAAAAATCCAGATATATTAGCAAAAACTAAAATACCACTGATTTCTGCAGCACAAATGAGACAGTTCTCCACCTGTTAATGCATTCAGGTGAAGTCAGAACATCTCCAAACTTCTGCCACCATTGCAGGTTAGCGCTTTCTCTCTGAATAACCTCTTGATTTATGCAGAGACAGATTCATACCTCTCGTTTCTCTCCACCATATGGAGTTCTTGAACAGCAGAAGATCATCTGTCCTGTCAGATCTGTCGCTCCCTCTTCAATCTGTTCATTCTGACACAGGAAGAGCGGATGGAGGGCTGCAGGAACCGGATGGCTCATTTCTTACTAAAGACGTTTCGAGATTGCAGCTGAGGCTTTATGTCTGCATGATAAAATATCTGAGATTCATTTCAGAGAGAGAAAGAAAAGCCGGAGTGCTTTAACTTATGGCCACCAGGATGACTGTATGTGTCGTTCCCCTATGGAAACAATATTTTAAAGGGCTGTAATGTAAATGTATTTCTTCCCCTGTCCATTTATAATATTTCTTTTGAACAGTTACTGAATTGGCTGAATTTCACTACCCCTATAAATGTCACCGGCTCGCTCGTAAAAACAATCCGGAATTAATTAATTAATTGTCCTAGAATGAATCGTTTTGTGGCTTATTTAATTTTGGAATGAATTAAGTGTGTTTGGTTGAATGAATGATTCATTGACTCCCTCATAATCGGTCAAAAAATTAATGATTCATTGACTCATAATGATAGCCACTAATTAATTCTGAGTAAACGAGTATGTTTCAATGACTTGGTCAGGATTCGCTCACAATCCCTCGCAATGATAACCACTTGTTTTATTCTGGAATGAATCGGTGTGTTTGCAAAAATCAGTTGAATTAATGACGCACTGATTCATTTTAAATGATAGTGACTTGTTGCAGTCGTGAATGAATCTTTGTTTCTGAACAAATCAGTTGAATGAATGACTCACCGACTCACCCTTAAGGACAATTACTTGTTGCACTTGAATCAATTGATTGAATGACTTCACTCAACCGCCTTGTAATGTTAGTTGTTTAGTCACTGAGTATTTAGTTATTTAGAAAACATGTAAATACGTGATTTAATGACTCACTCATAAACACATAATTGTTTTTTTTTCCATTAAATCATTTGAATGAATGCTTTGATGTCTCCCTCATATGTTCTCTACAGTAAAGCTTAACTTAAACTGACCTACTAAATGTTGTACAAATATTCCTTTTTTTACATCATATGACTCATTTAAATCTAAAAGCAGAACATTTACTTCTAGGAAATAAAGTATTAAGACTTGATTGTCTTCATATATGCTCGGGGAACCCATCTGTAGTTCGTGAAGCGTCTCAAACCAACAGTTTTACCAGATAAACCTCTCCTGTTTCTGCCGCTGAAACAAACACGTTAACACACAGCCCCTCGAGAGGGCCGTTTGCCATCAAATTCACAACACCTCTTTGTCACGTTGACATTCCAGCCCTACAATTGAACCGAAATTGACCGCAAGAGCCGAGATCATTAAGGAGATAATGAAAGGACTAATGACACACACACAGAGAGCAGATATTAGTGTCACTGATCTCTGTGTGACCCATTAGTGTGATCCTGCAGAGAAAGGCTTTTTTAAGTAGATTCAGTCTATTGGAGAGGCTTTAGTGGACACGTGTGTGTGTGTGTGTGTAAGATAAAGATGATAGTTTGTAAAACAGTGAAGTGCTCCTCTGTGTATTTGGGCCAAATCTTCCTCTAAAACAGGCTCAGCTGAGCAGATTAGTGGGCAGTGATTTTATAGATTTATAGATTATGGATCATTTTTGGATTTGACGTATCAGTCAGACAACACTCACATTGATCTACTGCTCTTGCTTTCTCTGTGTCTCTGTTTGTCTGTCTTTATATCTTCCTATTGTCTCTCGACATTTGATCTTTATTTTTATATACAGTACACTAATAGTGTTCCAAAAGTTTGTGGTCAGTAAAATGTTTTTATTGTTGAAAGAAGTCTCACCAAAGGAGCATTCATTTAATAAAAATACTGTAAAATAGACCTATTAATCAGAATAGTAACCGCTTTCTGTGTGAAGATATATTAAAATGTAATTGATTGCTGTGAATAAAGCTACATTTTAAGCAGTCTTCAGTGTCACATGAAATCAGAAATCATTATTATCAATGTTTGTATTATCAAAAACACAATATGTGGGATGTATATAGGGATGCAACAGTTTTCGGTGGTTTATCGAGCCGGTCGGTTCACCCTGTTCGGTTCGGCACACCCACGTGAACTTCTCAAGACCTAGTGAAGGGTCGTTCTTGAACCATTCGTTCATTCAAGAACGAATCTTTAATGTGACTCGGGAAAAACGAGTCGTTTCGTGGGAGTGATTCGTTCAGTCGCGCGGCTGCAAGGTTACGCTTATGGGGCTGTCACGTGATGAACGAACAACTCAAGAAACCTTACTAATCAATTCTGTTTCTGGCTCAGGCTGCATAGGTTAACATTTCAGCAGCAAAATTATCCCAGCACTTTACGACGTGAGTAAGAGTGAAGCTGAAATAGACTTGAGACAAGCCCCCCCCCTGTTTAAGTTTACATTTTAAATGACCTCTTATGGTGTATTTAGAAAACTTATATACTTCGCTTTTTATGCGGTCCGTTTTTAAAGAGGGCAAAAAATAAAAAATGTTGTTTCTGTACCTTTTTTACATTTAATATCATCTCTGTACCTTGATAACTTGAAATAGAAAGGGCAAATGACCTCCCGCTGTGTTAGAGCACACATACAGTACTGTACAGTAATACTGATGTATCGAAACCAAACCGTTACCGTGGCCAGAAAACCGTGATACAAACCGAACCGTGGGCTCACTGTACCGGTGCATCCCTAATTATAAGTCTTTCTTATTGTCATTTTTGATCAGTTTAATGCATCTTTGTTGAATACAAATATGCATTTATTTAAAAAAATCTCACTGACCCCAAACTTTTGAAAGCTACAGTGCATATAAGTAATAAATCATACGAACAGCTATAGTTTAACACAACTAGCTCATTATAAATTCTTTAAAGTGTTTGTTCTTGTCGCTCATCCGTCACCACTGTTTTCGCACTAAAGCTCATGATGCTGTTAATGACGGCTCTTTATCTCCCTCTGTATTCCTCAGACTGTCCATCATATATAATTAATGCTGTTTTCCCGTCGGCCACATCAGACTAAACATCGGTGACAAACTGCTCTCATTTGCAACAGACTCAAAGCCAACCCATCAGCGTTTAGAGGCAGATCCAACACAGACAGAAGCACAGCAGGTCTCTGAGGAGGCGACATCGCACTGATTTTTCTGTTTGTGTCGCTGGACTTTTATTGCAGTTCTCGCTGTCAAGAACTCGTCCGCAGATCTAGCACACGTGTTTCCCTCCACGGTAAAAACGAACAGTGATGGATGTATTTTTTTCTCACTCTATTCCCAGCTCACATCCGTCCAGGAATAGCTAGATGTATCCTCACAGCTCCCTTGACTCAACAGTTCCTCTCACTTTCTCGAGTTCTTCTTAATGTGATTTGTACACTTTTGTAAGCACCTCTCTGAGACACAGCGACCGATTCGTGCATGCTTTAGCTTGTTAATGAGCGAGTCTCTTGAGCACGCCGGTTGAACAATGAGGTACAAGAAGCAGAAGTTCTCTGAGCTCTGACTTCAAGACTTTACAGCACATGACCGGAGCGTGAAACCTGATATTATGGATTCTAAATACGACTAAGTGTGATAAAAGCCTGACTCCCCTTCAAATGATTACACGGCCTCACTCGATGAAAATGAGCTCAATTATAATTAATCCTGATTTAAATACTGCTGCAGGAATTAATTACACATTAGCATAAAGCTGAGTTCTTTGATAGTCTGTGTGCGTGTAGCGTACAGAGAAAGAGATCGAGCGCTGTTTGCAGATAAGCTAATATTAAATCTCAGCGTTGCACCTGATATGGACGTCTGATGCATGATGTGCTGAAGTGGATTTGATCTTTCTGTGTACTTGTGAAAGTAGAAAGCTGAGGTAATGTTGCTTTTAGGTCCAATCGTGCAACAGGGTAGGGATATATTTAAAGCAATAGCCAAAAATACATTGTATGGGTCAAAATCATCCATTTTTCTTTTATGCCAAAAATCATCAACATATTAAGTAAACATATGCATGAAGATATTTTGTACATTTCCTGACGTAAATATGTATAAAACTAGGAATATGTATTGTTAAGAACTTTTTTTGTTTGTATACATTTTTTTAAAATTAGACTTAAATTTAAATAAATTTTCAACTAATTGTATATGGGCCAAATATAGGAAACGTTTGTGGTTTATTTGTGCTTAAATGATTCGTCCTGTGTAAAAATGTAAAATGTAAAAATCCCTAAAACCACAAAAACTTTTCCTTTCAGTGTTGGCGAGCCCAGCTGGGTTGATCCATTATTCATTATTTCACTTCATCCGCTTTGCTTTTTCTCAGAATATTCGATTTTATCCGAATTTTCATTCAATATTTATTCGCCACTGCATGAAATGTTAACGTGATCACGTTAAATCGTGTCGCATTTAAAAATCAGCACCAGAAAGTGCATGCCCATGCTACAGGAAGTGATGTCATGCTTGTTTCCTGCTAGCTTCAGTTCGTCTCACATGACTGAATCGGCCTCAGGTGCGCCTCTGTTAAACGAGCATCAGCTGATGTGGTGAAAAATGCCCACATCATGCCAACAGAGGTTGTTTTCTTCAAGCTTGAATTGTCCATTAAACGGCGTGTTTTGTTGATTCGTTCATAGCCCTCACAGCAGAGGTTTTACCACGGTAAAGGGTTGTTTTTAACAGCCTCAAGTGGCTTGTCTCTTAACGTGGTCCTGAAACTGGCCGCTGTAAATACTGTGGCATTCTCCTCGTACCCTCAGCCATGCCAGGCATTCTGTTCTAGAGCTGGTTTCTGTGGTGATGGTTGTCCTAGTGAAGGCTCTGGAGCCAGACACGGCTTGTGTGCTTTGTTCCAGTTTATTAGCATGTGAATGCATCACTGCAGAAGAGTTTCCCTGAAACAACGAGCTCCCTGTTCAAGCGGCCCTTGTGCAGGGGGGGCCTCGATACACGCTACCGTGCTTAAACTCTTCATGGCGCTCAGACCGTTGCCTTTAGGGTCTGTTTGTCATGTGCTTTTACATTTGGCTCGTTAAATGATGAATCGGTGACCATGCAGTGCCCAGAGGAAGGTTTTTATTGCTCCGAGGTTGCTCTCTCATATCTCCAATCACTTCTCAGATACACGTACCTGAAGAATCAGCTTTGTCTCACGTTAGAAAGTTTGTATTGAGATGTATTGAAAGCTCTTTGTACTTAACTTGATGTTTATTGCTCTTTCATGTCTCAAATGCCTCCATGCCTCCATGAATATCAGATTTGCCTCACATTAAAATGCACGCAGTTTTGAGTAGAATGCAAATACATTTTTTAAAAAATGAGTTCATATTTAGACATATTTAGCAGACTTCTCAGATATGCCTCCTTGAAGTATCAGTTTTGTCTGACATTAGAATTTCGATCAGTGATTGAGTTCAGATTGAAACGCATTGAGGCTTTTGATAGCTTTAAGCTCAGTGTGAGTTCTGTCTAATCTAAAGGACATGTCAGATTAGTGGTGTGTTTTTCTCAGGAACATTTTTATTGCTCACTTTCACTTTCAAGAAGTTATTGAGTTTATATTGAGATCCCAGACTTTTGAGAGCTTTCCTGCCCCGTTTTAGACACTGTTGAGATGTCTTCTGAAAATCTGAGATGTAGGAGAAAAATTAGGAATTAGCCTAATTGTGATGTAAAAAATATTCTTTGACATTAAGCTTGTTCAGTCACAAATATTGCTCAGAGGTTGCTTATTCATGTCTTGGCAGATTTCTCAGATATGCTTCCTTGAAGCATCAGCATCAGTTTTGTCTGACATTGAAATGCATTGAATTTTATCTACTGTAGCTTTCATTAGAAATGGTTTTACTTTTGATAGCTTTGCAGCACAGTTTAAGACATTGTTAAGACGTCTTCTGATAATTTAAAGGACACTAAGATTAATGGGTTGATTTTCTCAACAGAAAAAACACAGGATGCGTTTCATTTGCTCTATTTTGTCTCTAGGGAATATGAAAGTTGATTGCAGCCCAAGTCATTTGGTTATTTGGTTTGAGTTCATGTTGAAGTCTTTGGAGCACAGTTTGAGACATTATTAATATGTTTTCTGAGCATTTAGCAGATCACTGGGAGTTTTGTTTCTGTGGAGAATTCTCCGTCTGGGAGAACTAATTGAGATATTAAATATTACTATGTAAAGTTCGACTTTTAGCTTGTTTAACGATAAGCAATCATGCAGTGCCTATAGGCCTGAAATATGTTCAGTTCACAGATGGAGATTCATATTGCTATTGTTGAGAACAGAAGCACAGATGCTTAGAAGAAAACACTGCCAGTTTCTGAGCAAAATACTTCATACACAAAACATCATACACTACATACACAGCCAGGGATTTCCAAAGCGCTCGCGTTCACACGTATTGACCTGCTGGAGAGCTGCCAGGAGGGCTGATTTCAATCAGTGACACAAATACTGTATCAGATACGTGTTCACACAAAGGAGTGAGGATCAATGACAGACATCAATGGTCATGAAGCTGTTGTTCGCTCAGATCCTGCAGGAGATCGCTCTGACCGAGGACACGAGCCCGATGATGCCTCGGTATTGATTTACAGCCGGAACCGCAGGCAGACGGATTTCACGGGGACCAATTAAAAGGTGTAATTGATGAGGTGCCACAGGCTGATTTACACTAAAGTGTCAAAAACCCCATGTGTCACTGAAAGAGTCTGAGAGAGAGAGAGAGAGAGAGAGTACATGTTAGCGTCTGTGTTCTTCAGGTTGGATAGTTTTATATATAGATATGGGTGGATGGATGAATGGATAGACAGACAGACAGATCTGTAGGACACACAGTGTTTAGTTGAGTATTGCTGCTGTTGAGTGAGCTCTGAGTGTTTGAACTCTGCACACAAACACAGTCGCTGTTAATAATGCAGTACAGTAAAGTTTACTCCAGTGGGAGGGATTGTTATGGCTGTGTGTTTACTTCCTGTGTGAATAGAGGCTTCCAGCGACCCCGTAATCCGTAAGAGCAGCATGCGGTGTTTATTCACGTAATCCACGCAAGACTTCAAAACAGCACTTGGATTACACGTGTAAATTCCTTCCTCTGTGCGTCCGCTGACCTCTGAACCCCCCGGCATCAGTTCATCCTGCAGCGGGAAACCTGCTGTATTATTCATCCTTACACCGGCACACATGTTCATTCGCTACATTTACAACTGATTTATTTATTAGTTATTTTTATTTATTTAATATATCCATTCATTTCATTTTTTATTTGTTTAAACTAATTTATTATTATTTAGAATCATATATTATTTTATTTATTTAGAAGCTGCTGTGTTATTCATGAGTGTAGTTTGTAGTTTCCACAGTGTTTTCATGCACTCTAGCATGCATACAAAAGCCACAATAGGCGTTGCATTACAAATGTTGTAAATTGGACTCAAGATGTTTTTGATGACAGAAAATGAAAGTGTTTTACACACACTGGCTGTTTTACTTTCCATTTCACTGTCAATGAAATTAATGCGAATGTGCATATAGTTCACGTATGTCTAAATTAAGCTTGCATGAGCCGTTCTGAAAGGTACGTTGAATGATTAATGATCTTTGTGGTTTAATCTAGGTGAAGTCTCAGGAGATTAAAACAAATCAATGTTCATAGGGGGATACTTGCTTAAAGGTGCGCTCGGTAATTTGTGCCTTATTTGAAAGTTGTACACTTTAGGAATTTAATGGTAGATTTAAAAACGGGTTTTAAATTCTAAAGCGGTGCGAAGAGTAATTCTTGAGCTGACAGTCAGTGATGATGCAGTTCTGTAGAGATGAAAGTGTTGTATTAGAGCCTCATGGCTGTTGATTGGTGAAATGTGTCTAAACCGGCTCTGTTTGTGTAACATTTCATTGTCCATCTATCACCTCATGACATTCAGCACAAAGAAATCAATAGCGTGCAGCGAGTCTCAGTCTCATACACCGGATGGTTTGACAGCGCGGTCATTTATCGTGATTGAAGGTCCAGTGTTTGCTCCGAAACAGCCATACAACTGATGGATGTGACACCTCAGCAACCTTTGATTTGTGCTTTTCAGACTAAAGCAAATCGCAAAGATAAAAAAAGGGGGAAAAAAATCTAAAAATTAAAAAAAAAAAAAAAAAAATCCATTCATTTTTTCTTTTATTTAAACATTTTTATTTTATTTATGTAATAGTTTTGAAAATGTATTTATATAATATTTCATTTTTATTAAAAATTTTAACCATTTGTATTTTTTATTATTTAATTACTTTTAGATTTAATAATAATTCACAATTATTTTGTTCATTTATTGTATTTAATTGTATTTAATTTTAATTTATTTTGTTTATTTATTTTATTTGTACATTTTTATTTTTTTGTGTAATACATGTATTTTTAGTCATTTTTATTTTATTTTTGTTTCATTTTAGTGTTCAATATAATTCTATTTGATTTGTAAATTTGTATTAGAAAATTATTTTTTATTTTATTTTAAAAGCAATAAAGTGAGAATGTATAATTGTATTTAATTTAACTTAATCATTTTATTTATTAGTATAAGTAATGATTTACTTTCAATTATGTTTAATATTATTAAATATAAAAGTAACTATTTAATTACACAGTTTTATTTAATTCATATTTAAAAATAACATTTCATAATTACTTTATTTTATTTCACAGAGCAGAAATAGAAACGCCTCTATCAGCTAAAGGTGTGTTGTTCTTGCAGCTTGACTGATAAAACCGTGAAGGTGTGAATCCAGAGGATAAATGCACATATCAGTCCCACACGCTCCACACATTTTAAATGACTGGCAGGCAAATCTGTCTCGTGGCCCACCCTTAAAAAATAAATAAGTTCTGGCTTGATTTGAGGCAGTGGACCATGAGAACCGCAGCTGCTTAGAGAACAGGTATTGATCTGTTTCCCATCAGCTGGTTTAATGGTAAACGGTTAATAGTGTTACATTCCTCTAGCAGACCAGCAGCATTCACTACTTTTGTGATGAGTTTTATTGCTCAATAAGCTCTTTCATATTTCAGAAGACCTTGTTTTCAATTATTAATTTTTATTTACAATTATTGTTTTTAAAATTAATCAAATTAAATTAATAAATAAAGTAATATTTTATTTTGTTTTATTTTTAGACAGCAGAAATGAAAATATCTGTTAACAAAAAGTGTGTTATTTAATGATTAAAAAAATCTATTTTCATACAAATTAAAAAATATATATAATTAATAATTTATCTAGTTCTACTTTTTATTTGTTCTTTTAAGACTAAATCTGATTGACCCAATCTAAGATGGTGAGAAT
>JAUYWG010000050.1:17816133-17836767 GCA_034779775.1 Enteromius afrohamiltoni
ACATATATATATATTAAATGAGTTATTTTAAATATTTCACAATTACTATACATTTTTTGTATGGTTTACATTTTTCTTTAAATATTAATTGTCTTCTATAATTGTATTTCATTATTTTATTTCGTATTTGTCTAGTATAATTGAATTTTTTAAAAATCTGTATACATTGTATAATTTAGTTTTTACACAGCACCAACATAAACACAGCATGCCAACTAAAAGTGTCTTGCAGTTTCATTAAAAAAACATTGTTTTTTTTGTGTGTTTTTTTTTTTTTTTTGGAGTTTGTAGATAATTGCACTAACAAGTCCCATGCTCTTCCGTTACACACATTTTAAATGATTGACCAGGACAAAAAAAAAAAAAAATTTCAATTTACCAGAAAAAGCGTTTGACGTTTTACTACTTTTTGAAACTTCTCTCTTTGCGTGCTGTTACACCTGCTATGTACAGAACTAGTTGTCAGTATACACTGCGTACAGTGCAGTACGCATGCATTGGGTGTGTTTTAGTTTAGTCTGTGAGAAACAGCAGTAATGTTGATCCAATTCATGATTTCTCCTCGAGATCAAAGCCAGAGCCGGTGTCACGGTGAAGTCAGCACCTACTGATTTGTGCTCCATCAGTGCATGGCATGTTCAGAGCAGACGGGGGTCTGAGCGAGTCTGCAGCAGTAGCCATGGAAACAGACGTTCTTTCGCTGTTAGCAGCCATTGTTTGCTGCGGTAATGGGCTGGAATTCTCGCTAAAGTGAATCAGCGGCTGAAATTAACTTTAGCACCAGAGCAGACGGTCAAACGCACTGTAGTTACAGCAGCAAAGTGAGACGCAGGGAAGAAAAAACCTACACGATTAGCAGCGCTCGAAAAAAGACACAAACAAATTGGAGGCGGTTCAGACATTTGAAAATGACAGTATGCGCAAAAAAAGACAGAGTGACAGAAAGAGAGAAGCAGCTCATGGGTTGTTCCCACCTCGTCTGCTGCCAAGAAGCCAGTGTTTTTCGCCAGCCTGAGATCCTGACAGTATTCAGCTCTGATCCAAACCCTGCTGTCTACATAGGGCTCTGCCTACAAAGGCAGCATCCAAAATGAAAAAAGATTTGGGTTTCTCCATATCAGAAACACAGATACTGCTCCACTCGGGTGCTAATTCATAGTTTTTGAGTTTGATGTAAGCAGATATGAATGTTAAAATAATTCAGTTTAATTTAAAAGTGACTGATGCATGTGACAGTGTGATTTGTTCTTTTAAGACTAAATCCAGCTGGCTCAAAAATACAAAGACATGTTTTTATATTATTTTATATTAAAATAAAAATAAATACACTGGAAATGATTAATTTATTTGAATGCAATAAAATAAAATAAACTAATTAAACATATACAAATACAATAAAATATAATACAAATGAAATAAAATAAAATACAAAATCAATCTAAAATGTGTTTTGTATAATTTTATTTGATTTTATTTTGTTTTTACACTACAGAAATAGAAACAATGTAAGAAACAGCTAATTTGTATTGTAATTAAATACGAAATAAACAAAAAATAACAATCAACATAAAACATAGTACAAATAAATAAATATAAAATATGCAATTGAAATTAAATAAAATATAAAATGATGAAATAAAAGCTAGTTTAAAATAAAATAGAAATAGAAAACAATATATGTTATGCAGCAGAAGTAGAAATGTAGGATATATCAAGTAAAGGTGTGTTGCTTTTGCAGCTTCGTTTATAAAACTGTGAAACTGTGAAGTCAGGGGATAAATACACATGGAAGTAAAATGTGTTCCATGCAAACAAATGAAACACATTTTACATTATGCCTTTAAGTATAGCTAAGTAAGAGCTAGATGTCAGTGTTAAGTATAGGTGTTATATGAAATACATTTGGTAGGTCTTTATTCTTTCAAATGTGGTGTCTTGGAACCCAAAGTAATGAACGGTATGCACTCTGACGAGGGCAGAGGATGCTGTCTTGATAGGCAGCTCAGTCGTTTATGAACAGAGCTTTCTTCTTTCTCCCAGCTTGATGTCTGATGAAGTGTGTCTGAAACACATCCGCTCAGAGTCTCAGGGCAGGTAACATTACCATCAAGTGTTCTTCAGTGCTCTCTCCTGCAGTTTACAGCACTTCTGCATGTCTTAAAAGAGGCTCTTTTATTACATGCATTTTCTGCAGAATTCAGCTTTTGTGTCAGTCATATAGACTAGGGCTGATTGCTCTCGCTCTGATGGGGAAAACAGGCATATAAATGCTGGATTTAGAGTACAATATCTTGATTTTTTGCATGAGAGAGTTTTTTATTAACTGGTTGTTTATTGTTGCTAAGCAACGTTGGAAATTTGAAGTGTTTTTTTGTTTTTGTTTCTACACTTGTCACTGTTATTTTAGCCCTTTTAATTTCAAATTAAAAAAGCAAATATATTTACCATTTGTGAAGCATTTAATTTTTTACATAAAAATGTATTTTATTTTATGTTTATCATTTTAAGTTATTTTTTAATAATATGTCATATATATTTTTAATAATATTTTTAAAATAACAAAATAAAATGATCAAAAGTAAAATAAGGTTAAAGTTATTTTTATTTTGTATAATTTTATTTACAGAAATAGAAATAGCATATATCAACATATTTTTACTTTAATTGAATACAAAATAAACAAAAAATATCAGTAAACATAAAACATTGTACAAATAAAATATAAAATAAAATATGCACACACACAAAAAACATACACATAATTTTGACTTATATAATTTTGAATTTTGATGTTCTTTCATCATATGTAAATGTGTTTATATAAAAATATATATTTTTAAATGTATATCATTCACTGGATTATTGAATATGAACATGAAAATGTTTTTAAAAATCTGATAATTAAATAATTAAATTTTCAATGATTAAATAGACATGTAAATAGATATTTCCACTTGAAAAATCTAATAATTTTTATTTTGCAATATATATTGAAATTTTAGATATTTCCACATGAAAAAAGCTGTATGGAAATATTATAGATTTAACTATAGAAATATGTGTTACAAAAGAAGTTAGTCACTATTTTTAAGCCTCTGTATTCACTGGATAATCTGGAATTTTTTAGTAAATGTCATAAATGATTAGAAGCAAATGGTAAGTAATACTGAAGTCTGAAGTGGAAAGACTGGAACGGTGCGTGTGTGTGTATATATTTTTGTTATTAATTAATTTTTCTTTTTTTAAAAAAAATTCAATAAAATATAAAGTCTGTAGGGCTGGTCCGAATACCATTTTTTTGAGCTTCGAGTATTTGGTAGTGATCAACATCGAATATATTTGAAGCTTCGGTGGGAGGGGGCTGAACATGTTCTAATCTCTAATGCTGCGAATGAAGCGTTTAGTGCCAGTGATTTACATGTTAAGTCAATGCAAAGACGCAATTACACATCATACGGCGCTCGAGTTGAAAAATGGTAACTTTGGTGAAAATTTGCGCCGCGTTAACCAATCAGGAGCTTGCTCTAGTAGTGAAGTGATTACTACGTAGCAAGCGGAGGCAGAATTCTGAAACTATGGAGGACAAAATTATCGTCCCTCTATTATACATCTGCGTATTTTCATAGAAACAGGAATAAAATGAAATAAAAAAAATAGATTCATTAAACCAAAGTTTGCCTATGAGATATACCCAAATGAATTTTACCTCCCGTTTAGCCACTACAGAGACATCAGGTGTCAGAATTACTAGCCGCAGTGAGGCTGCCCTCGGAAAGCAACACTCTCGCCTAAAAACTACACAATAACAGCAATATTTAACTTTTTTTTTTCGTTTTTTCTCTCCACCAGTGCACGAGAGCCCCTCTTATGACGCGAATTCCCGTCTGTTGTTAAGTTAATTTTTATTTACTCGATTTATTAACGCAAGTCGCGTCTGGTGTGAACATACCATAACAAAGGCAGGAATCTCTCTGTGTGTGTGTCTGTTGCATTTTTATCTCGAGAACCGTTCATCCAATTGCTGCGGACGCAAGGGAGGGAAAAATGCTAAGTCACATTTTTGTTTAATATGGATATAGGCAAGTCACGCCGCTTTCAGAATGAATAAAACTTTAATAAATGACAGAACAGCACGAGCCGAAAGCTGGGTGCTATATGCGTCCCGGGCAGGGTTTATATTATTTAAGAACGAACACTGCACTATAATACAAAACAATAACAGGTCTGTTAGAGCAATACCCAACATTTATCAATTAGCAGCACAGTCATTGCTGGCGCCGTAAAGGGTAGGCTATATAAATAAAAGAATTCATGTTAAAATGAATTCACAATGTTTAACCGTTTCGCAGGGATCGATGTCACGTTTAATTCATTTTTTTTTCTTTGAATATTCAAATCTCAAAATCAAAAATCGAATGCCATCCCTCTAAATGAATATTCGAATATTCTGTTCCAGCCCTAAAAGTCTGTTCATTATATTTCCTATTGTGTTAACTTCTATTTTCTTTATGAGAACAAGTTTATTTGTGGCAGATTCTCCCACATACCATCCTGTAAGAGTTTGGTGCTGGCTGTCCTCACGGTAATGAACAGATGAGGTTTGAGGTGTTTTCCAGGCTCCTGCTGCTGAATTACACATCATGATAAACAAGCAGACGTCTTTCACCGTCTCATTATGCTCCTGCATGAAGCATATATAAAGTCATAAATTATAAAGCCATCCATATTTCCGGCCGCAGGATGCTTTATTGCAGTTTAAGGTGCATTCGGAGGCATTTCACGCCAGTAATGCAGCGTTCAGGGTGGTTATTAAAGGGATAGTTCACCCAAAAATGATTTTACTCACCTTTGAAGCATCCTAGGTATTTGTGTTTACAACCAAAACATCTACAAATTACTTGAAAATGACTTTTTACTTAAAATGACTAATAATCTGTTTTTCGTTTAAAGCGCAGTGCAGCGAACGGACCGTTTTTATTGCTTTCAGAGGGACTTTGACTGCAGCTTTTATAGTTTGATAGAAGAAATGTTTTAATCAGTACTCCAGAGAACAAATCTATTAGCGACGCGAAGTGTTAGACTCAGAAAGTACGGAATATTCTTCTGGGTTATTTTTGACATGCTAATTAAGTTGACTGTACAAAACCCAACCTGATCAATAATGGGTGATCGTGTTTATCACAGTGCTGGTTATTCTATGGACAGATGACAGGAAGCACTCAATACAACAATTGAGAAACTCGATCTGGTCGCTCCAGTGGCTCTGAGTTCACAGATAGAGGAGAAAGAGACGCTCAGATCAGTGGCTGGTAATTACATTATGAACTGGGGTGCTTGGGTAAGTTTTAATTAGCTGTGCAATGAAGTGTAAGGAAAATCAGTCAATATTTGGTTTGTGTTGATGAGAGAGGCCGGTTCAGGATACAGACTGTGGTGATATGTTGTCTAGCTCAATTGTTTTTCTGAAGACGTACCATGGATTGCAGTTTTATTTTTATTTTTTTTCCTGTGAAAAGAATTCCTGCATTTAAACTATTAAAATAAAAAAATAAAATGGAAATAATTTAATGTAATATAAATATCTATTTTAGAAAATACTATTAGAAAATGTAAAAACATATATATATATAAATAAAATGCTGAAATCAAATAAAAAAAATATTAAATTATAAAACATAAAAAAAGTTACGTTAAAATAAAACACTGAAATAAAAAAAAATTATAAAACATAAAAAAGTAACGTTAAAATAAAACACTGAAATAAAATAAAATATACATATTAAATGAAACGCCTAAATTTAATAAAAAAAAATATAATTGACGTAAAATACTACGCCTAAAAACCTACAGGATGTTAAAATTAAATTAATTTAATTTAAATTTATTAAACAAAAAATAAAATAATAAACAAAAAATATTTTAGATTTAAATAAAATACTAAAAAAATATATATTATAGGCTAAATACTAAATAAAAAAACGGACTTAAAAAATGGGAAATGTTGTCTGGAAAGCTTTAAATGAAATAAAATAAATGAAAGTAGAAGCATTAGAATGAATAAAACTGAAATAAAAATAAATTAAAAAAGCACACCACCAGATTATTTAAACGAAAATTAAAATAATTCTAATTAAAAATATTAATACATAATATACAGTATATAAATAATAATAAAGAAGCACTGTACTAGAGTATGGATACCCGACTCGAGCCCGGACAGATATTTAGAAAGGATGCTCGGGCTCGGTCTCATCAGCGTGAATGTGCGTCTGTGTTATTGCGGCTCTATTTGCCCCGTGTGCGCTGATGCTCTCATCTGTTGACATTTCTGAACACCTTCCTACAGTTGCTTAATAAAAGCGGGCTTTCCACACAAAAAACTGCATGTGTCATTAGTATGAGAGGAAAAAAAAAGATTTTAATGTGTCGGGCTGGGATCGGGCTCGGACATAAATATCTTAATGCCTGTCGGACGCGGCCCGAAAAATACGGTCCAATCCGCACTCTACACTGTACCCCAGTAATCTTATTGCAACCTTAGATTAATATCCTCATCCTCAGTGTGTTCAGGTTAACCGCCTCCACCGACGAGTCGAGGGCAGGTTTGTTTAGACACTAGATGTAGTTACCAGGCTTAATTACCATCATTTGCAGCTTGTTAGAGTGCACGCTTATTTGAGAAGTATGCACACAAACACATCTTCAGTGTTTAGACGCTAAACCATCATAGGCAGTCACTGATTCTCGTTTCTCCGAACACGTGTAATCTCACATGTCCGTGTTGCCGTCTGTTTGCCGTCTGATGCTGAACTGACCGAGTCTGTGCACGGACAGAAGCTCATTTCAGAGAGAAACAGAAAGAGAGAGAGAGACAGTATTAGCAGAGGCTCAGGATGTCTCTCGCCCTCTCTCTCTTGTATGGGTATTTCTAACAGATGGAGTTTCTCTGGACGGCTCTCCCTCAGAGAATCATGGGAGTATTTTAGTCCAGAGTAATCCTGACCATCTGCTATCTTCCTCTCTGCCTCCAAGCATCCCTCTCCTGGCCCTCCATCCATCCATCCAGTGCCAGTTTGACCGGCCGGTGCTTCGTTTACCCGCGCTGTCAGCACTGTTTTATTGCCCCGGTCTCCTCTTACCCCCGATTTTCTGCTCCAGCTCTATTGTCACAACAGTTTTAGTGCCTCAGACCGATCATCTAACAGTAGATTCACTTTAGAGCGACTCATAGAGCCTACATTTAAGATTTGAGTTGTGTATAAAATGAAGTGCATGCATTTGGATTGCACTGGTTCAACATAAGCATGCATATTACCCAGTCATACATAAAACTGTAAGAGTACTAATAAACTCAGTATGTTTTAAATACACGATATTCTCAATTCAATATTCAAATATTTTCTGTTAAAAAAAAAAAGCACTAAAATGCATGCATTTGGATTACTAACTAATAAGCTTAATGTGATGCATATTTATCAGTCGTGCATGAATGAAACATTGGCTTTCACAGTAACCAGATTTATGCTGATTTTAAGTAATTTGAACAAATGCATTGTGAAGATATGATGATTTAAATTGAATAATTAATAATTAATCGCAGTAATTAATAATAAACTATGCACAGAAATATTACCTGCTTCTTACCCTTTTCATTTGTCACATTTAGTTTATTTATTCATTTATGTTATAACTGTGTAATGCAAATGTATGGAAGAAATTTAAATTTTAAATCTTAAATTTAGGCCTAAATGTATTTTTTGTATGACCTAAAAATGGTAAATCTATATTAATTATTTAAGTTGTGAGCTAAAAAGTCATTTTTTCTCCTGTAGTAGACACAAGCTTTAATTTAACATCACCAAACCAACCTAAGCAAATACATTCATACCCACAAAACTTATTTTTAAGTGATAAATGAGCTCTTTTGTTACAGTGCAAGGAATACAAAATAAACAAACTGCATCAGATAAAAGCATCTGATAAATGCATGAATGCAAATGCACCTCTTATGCTGCTTTCTGCATTCCCAGCATGCATCAGTCCCTCCAGCAGAGGCAGGGCAAATCTCAGTGCTCTGATTGGCTGGAGCATTACAGCATGGCCATTTCTGCTGAGTGTGTAGAATTAGAGAGAGACTGTGGCGTATGAATATGATCACACACTGTCAGTGTTTCTAATATAATCTTCCTCACCCAGCATATGTCTTCATCATTCTTATGAGATTACAATAATTCTTCAGTTCCTATTCAAAACAGCAGCTAATTAACACTGGGCGATAATCCACTTATAATAATGAAGTGTTGAGAGTTACATCATCTCATTAGATATTCCTGACACGAAGCAGAACCGGATCAATCAGACTAATATATGGGACACGCGCTCATCAAATCTGCCAAATATGCAGAAAGTTGTTTTTAATTTGTCTGCGTTCAGATCCAATCGTGCTGACTGATTGGAGGACGTAATGAAATTTTCATGTTGAGACTTGTGTAAAACATGTCTTTTATTTTGCATTGCACTGCCTTCTGTGGTTTTCACAGAGCAGCGCTTTCAATTATTAATCGCTATCAGACTCTTTACTGTGGAAACAAACAAACGTTACTGTCTGTCTCACACACACACACACACAGACGGTCTGCTATGAAGTATTTTTAAAGGTCTATTTTATTGTTCCCAAAGGATTATTACTTACACTGATGCTGCAAACATAATACATTATCATTTATAGAAATCCATAAATAAGGTAAATAATAATACAATGTAGCAATAACGGAAAATAAAAATAAATTAAATTAAAGTGAAATTAAAACATTCTTTTACATACAGGCCATCAGATATGGCAGTAAAA
This sequence comes from Enteromius afrohamiltoni, assembly GCA_034779775.1. Classification (NCBI taxonomy): domain Eukaryota; kingdom Metazoa; phylum Chordata; class Actinopteri; order Cypriniformes; family Cyprinidae; genus Enteromius; species Enteromius afrohamiltoni. The sequence goes on from JAUYWG010000050.1 coordinate 17,824,982, forward strand.
ACACATTGACAACCGATAGAAAAAACAACTTGATTTAGTTTTATTTTTACGTAATTACTTCATCATTTCTGTAATTTATACGTACTTGTGAGTTATGTAATTATTGACCTAATAGTTAAAGCAGTTTTATTTCTCATTTAGATACTGTTATCATATAGAGAGAGAGAGAGAGAGAGAGAGAGAGAGAGAGAATAAGTTTCTTATAAGTTTATAGAATAATTTTTCTTTATTTTATTTTATTTTTTTTGTTACCCCTCCCCAAATATTTCTGTATAATTTTTATTAATAACAATAATAAAAAATAAATAAATATGAGAAATGTTACTTTGGCAGACAAGTGGAAAATGTTTTATTTGTTTAGCATTTTAATTTAATTTAGTTTTAGTTAAATATAATAACCATGAATTAAACCTAATCAGTTTAGAAATATTTGGTTCTTTTACAGTTTTTACCTTTTCTAGTTCCATTTTTTTGTTATTATTATTATTATTATTATCATTATTATTATAGTATCATGTTTAATGCAGGAACATTGTTTCACGTTTTGTGATATAATGTATCTAAATATAACTATAAAATTATATATAAATTATTATAATTTTTTTTATATTTAAAAAATATTTTGAAATAATGAAAATGCATTTCATTTAAATTTTGTCCCCAGTTATAGTGAATGTAAATGTTTTCAATTGACATGTTTTCATTACAATAATAACTCCATTTTATTCTTATTCTTTATTGTTTACTTGATATATGCAACACTTTAATGTTTGAGAGACCTCAGTCCTCCAGTGTGTGTGCTGAATATGAAAGTATATTCTGTGCTCGTCTGAGAACGGACTCGAGAGACTCGCACAGATTTGGCAACACAGACACGCTGTGCATATTGAATCAGGACTGTACGGTCATGCAGATAAACTCGACAATAAGACCCTGACACGCGTAACAATACCACAGACACGATAGCACACATAATAGAGTATCGCATGAAAACAGAGCGAACGACTAAAACAATAAAGATGCTGCCCATCTAGGGACCAGGCAGCGGGCCGCACGGGTAAATGAGCTACAATACCACTATTGTCACGCACTTTAGCAGTGCATCCCGTCGCAGATCACAGCACAGTGATTCAGCACACAAAACACAGCTCAGAGACAAATAGAGATGGTCTCACATGCTGAATGAAGAACTAGCTCTCCTCTTCTAGAAACACATGTTCATTTATTGTAGATGAGCAGACTTTTATATGAAGACTACAGACTTGCTGTTGTTTTCTGAATCACGTTCATTGGTGTCATTCATCTAGAAGTGGTCATACTGAATAGTTAGTAGATGGTCTCTAGTTAGTTGTGAAGTGAATAGAATATTTGTCAGTTTGTCTGTTATTAAATCAGCACTGGAGCACAATCAGAGCACAGAACTGCTTTATTATTGTTTAGATTTGTTTAAATTTAGTTTATATTTGATTATATTTTTCTAATATTTTAAATTAATTTGTCAATTTAGTTTTATTTTATTTATATAAAATGACTGAATTTATACATATTACCAATTTAACAAATTAATAAAAACAAAAACAAATGTTTTTTGTATTTTAATAATTAAAAAAAAAAAAAAAAATATATATATATATTTTTATTAATGTTAGTTTAGGGGTCCTAAAACCATTTTTTTTCCCAGTTATGTTTTGATTTAATGCATTTAATACATGAACTGGATATATATATATATTTTTTTTTGTTTTTTTTTTTTTTTTGTTTTTTTTACATAATATGTGTGTGTGTGTGTGTGTACTCTGTATATTAAAACAAATATATAAAAAATATATATATATTAAGACACACACAATTTTTTACATGTTTGTATATGTATATATTTATATTAATAAATTATATCATATATAAATATATTTAATATAAAAATGTTGCACCTTTTTTAATATATGTAATATACATGTGTGTATTTATATAAACATAACAAATATACACAGTACACACCCATATATTATGTAAGCAAAAAAAAATATTTTGGATGCGATTAATTGTGATATTTATATGTTATATATTAGGTTTTTCGTTAACAATATAATTTTCTTTATATTTCGATCATCAAGGACTTTGTTTAGTCAGATTTAGGTGCTTGATGGGAACGGTTTTGTCACTAAAGTGTATCTACTTAACCACTCAGAGTCAAGGATTGACTTTTCCCCTCTCCCACTTTGAAATATTTAGCTTCCCGCATGCGCGACATGTGCTGATTAATAAGTGAGTGTGTGTGTGTGTGTGTGTGTGAGAGAGAGATGTCAGTGGCCTTGTTAGCACAGACAGATGCTCCACAGGCGTGTGTTGAAGCAGAGATCTGCTCTCTGTGGAGCTGCAGCCGACTGACACAGGCGCTCCTCAGAGACGCTCTCGTTACTCTCAAGAAGACCGTGTGTGTCCAGAGGAAAGACCGATCACAAACCAGCGCTGATGGTAGTGATGGGAATTTTTACGATTTGGGAATCATGATCTGATCTCGTCTTTCCTCATGGTTTTTTCTTATTTTTTTAAAACTCTGTTTTTGCTTATTAATTAATTATTTTCCTAAGTACTTTAAAAATATATATTTATATTGTAATGTTTAATAATAATTATATTATTATTATTAATTATTATTATTATTATTATTAGTGTCATGAGTAGCATATTATTATAGTATCATAAACAGATACTATAATACAATTTATTTGAAATATCAATTAGTTGTTATTATACAAGTTTTAAAGTTTTAGGTTTTGCAATATAACGTCTTTATTAATGAGTTTTACAGAAATTGTTTACTTTATTTACCATTTTAAATGTACTTTATCAAAAGTATCTGTCAAATATTTATTAAATTACTTATACAAATAATATTTTGTGTACTATTTTATGGTCTAATATTTCAAATAATAATAAATAAAAAGAGTTGAAAGTGGCTGTGTTTGTGCTGGTCAGATCAGATCAGATCATTAGTGTGTCGGAGCAGGAAGTAAACGCTAGTGCTTTGGCTCTAGAGGAAGTGGCAGGGATTTATTCATGGCACACACTGTCAAGAGCGCTTTATTCACTACAGAATACTGTCCCGTCACAACTTCCTGTTTTAATAGGAAACGTACATCAACACAGGAAACTCCTTTCACTTCTTCCTCCTCTTTTGCTGCTTCATCGTTTTCCTTCCATCTCTTTCTTCTTTTTTTTCCCCACTTCTTTCTCTTTCTCCCTTTGCTCTTCATCATCATCTTTCTCATCCTCTTCTTTTTTCCTCTTCGTCATTGTCTTCTTCCGATTCTTCTTCTACTTCAAACGTTCTTCTTTTTCTTCCTCTTCTTCATTTCAATCTCTTTCTCGTACGTTTTTCTTCTTCCTTCTTTCTCCTCTTCTTCAACTGTTTCCTCCTCCTCTTTTTCTTCCCTTTACTTTGGCTTTCTTTTTCTTACTTTCTTTTTTTACTTTTCTCCCTCTTCTTACTTGCTTCTTCTTTCACTTCTTAATTATATTTTCCCCTTCTTTCTCATCGTCTCTCTTCTTCCTTTTCCTCTCCTGCTACTTTTTCCTTTTCTTCTTTCAGTTCTTCTTCTCTTTCCGTCCTTCATGTTGTTGTGACGTCTGCAGCAGTTCTTGTATATTTGATATGGTTTGCTGGTTTGATCTGAGCAGGTTAAAAGCCATCTTTCTTCAAGCTGTCTGGATGGATTGTTTCGTTTTGGTGTTAATGCGGACGCTTCGTGCATCAGCAGGCTTGTGCTTCTGTACTCTGTGATGTTGAAAAGTTGGGATGGACTTGAATCCAAAGAGTTTGGGAAAGGTCCGGTGAGGTTCAGCGATGTCAGCAGAACTGTGATCACGTTAACCTTACGTAAAGCTTTTCATTCGGGGAGGGAGAAATCTGCACCTCATGTTTTATTTACGCCAGATGAATTATTGAAGTTATGATGATACGCCTCTCTCTCACATGAAGTATAATCACAAGCGTTATTTGCCGTCATCTCGTCTCGAATGCATCAGTTGAGCTGTGTGTTCAAGTGTTTTACATTTAATCTCTGCTCTCTCTCTTTATCCTCCCTCTTTCTCTCATCTGTCTTGATCTCTACCCTTCACTCCGTTTCATCTCATCTCATTCCCTCGTTCTTTGAACCCTCGCAGTATTTCACAATGCAGCATTGACGGCAGGATGAGAGGGCTGTTCTTTATAAAGAACCGTGAGAAAAATCACAAGCGAAGTGACTTGGGCTACATTCACTCAGCAGATCTTCAATTTGTTGACTGCGTCCAATTTTTTTATGCAACACGCTTACATCTTTTAAAAGCTACCCGTCTCTGACATTTGCATTTACATCACACACTCAGCGAAACAAGCCAAGGAAACGGGGTTGCCAGGTCTGCGAAATAAAACCTGCCCGATCGCTAATCGAAACTTAACCCAAAACTAGCTGTCTTGTTACAGGAAGAGGTGGAGATCATTTTAACCCCCAGACTAAAAAAACAACCCAAGTGACAAAACCAAAATGTTCTTTTCCAAGATACCAAATGTAATCCGTTTCGGCCACAGTGCGCAGTTTCTTTGCTAGTTTCAGAAAAGATCTCTTTACCAAAGTCTGCAATCAAATGTAAGAAATCTCAAGCATTTCGAGTTTCTCCCATGATGATCTGAACCCCGCTTTATACTCTTACTACCAACTGTTCATCAATTCATCTTCTACCGAACGAAAGAGATCTCAGATGAGCTCGAGCATTGCTCATCAAATGACCTGAGCTGCTCTGCGTTCGTTTAATGTTTAATGGTTATGGTTACCTGTATGACAATTCATCTGTGTCCAATAAGTATTAGGAGGAATATGAATCTCCCAAGCAATAAAAGAGCAACTCTTGAGCTGCTTATCTGACCATCACCTATCTTTTAAAAGCATTTCAGTACTTTAACGATAGAAAAAGTTGGCGTTATTAGCCGCGGTGACCCGGAGTAACATGTTTTTTAGTGTTGCGTGGCTAATCGAGCCCTGAAACCAGAATCAAAACAACACATTCACTCCTCTCCATCTTTCCTCCATATCCTTCTGTTTCGTCTGAGTCACAAGTTCTGCTTTCATTTCCAACTAGAAGAAAACAGATTAGCGTTGCTCCCAGAGAGCGGCGGACGCTCTCGAACAGAAGCTGATTGTCTTCAGGGGCTCCAGGACTTTGGAGACAGCTTGAAAAGGGGACAGAGGTTCACTTCACCAAAGCCAAAACACAGACGTTGTAGCTGGAGGAGCCTGTAATTGTTTGAAAGGGAAGAAATCATTCTCTGGGGGATCCCGAACCAACCCTCGTCTCTCTCCTCACAGCAGATCAGATCCGTCGGGAGTTTATTTGGTGGTTTTTAGCAGAAGCTTCCAGAGATTTTTTTTTTTTTTTTTTGTTCTAATAGATTAGGCATCGTGAGATATTTGTGAAGCAAACCGAACGCTCAGCATGAAAAGATGTAGGTCAGGAGTTGATTTCATCCTTTGGGATTTGATTGGATTGCGTCTGCATGACTATAATATTATTACTGTGCTTGCCAGGTACATCTGTATTGATATTCCTCTTGGTTTTATTTTCCTGCGTCATCTTTTCTACGTCTTTTCGGATGAATGCATTCATCTTGTACTGCTTACAAACTCTAGAAAAGACCCAGGATGAAAATAATGAAATCTTACAGTGTCCTGGGATAAGACCAGGTTTACTGTAATCTGGGTACAGGTGTTTTGGGGCTATAAATGAATTATTTTTAGAGACTCTCTTTTGCGCACTTTTTCGAAAACTTTGGCTCTTTTTGTTTCAAAACTTTGCACGGAAATCCAAGAACTGCTCACAAAATACAAATACAGCACAAACTCATCTCAAAAGCAAACTTTTGCAAATACCATATTAATTCCTGTTAGGGTCAAAGTCTGATTTGGTGTCAGCTTTCAGAAATGATGTATATTAAGATTTTGTGTGTAAGCACTAAATAAATACATTTTCAGTCAGAAATTGTTTGGAAATTTCATAAACCAAATACAAACAAATGCCAATGAATTATTATGATTTTTTCACTTGGTTATTCAGGTTTTGACACTATAACGCTTTAACACTATATTTATAAACCAACTGTGTTGACATCATTGTAATATTTACATGACGAATCACGAATCTTGAATGTATGTATGTATATTTAGATCATTAAAGCAAATATCATTTAGAATTATATTAGCATGCATTGATGTGTTAGATATAATAACTAGGAACATTTATGGCATTTTATTTGTTGCTATTGCTTATTATTTATTTATTTATTTTTTACATGTACCATAAACTTCAGAAATTGCAAACCAGGTTAGTTAATATTAGGCCTACTTTTTGAAGTTTGTACATTTTAATTAAACATTATTAATACAATATATTTTTATTAAATTACTATAATCTTTTAATAATTATAATATGCATGCATTTATTTTTTAAATAAATTATTAAAATTAAAAATGTATTATTTGGAATTAGAATAGCATAGCTTGCATAATTACTTTAATTTTAATAATATAATAATTTTATACATTTTTTATTTTATTTTATTTTATTTTATTAATTAATTTTTATTTTTTATTTTTTTTTTATTAATTTTGGAATTATGACAATCTAAATATATTTGTGCTAAGGGTTACATTTCTTTCTTTCTGATTGTTTTAAAAACTAGGCTGAGGTCAGAGGTTATTAGGACAGATGTCTCCTAATGAGAGCTGATTCTGCAGGTGAAGATAGACGTGTCGGGGAGAGTTTTGCAGGTCCATCAGAGCGGCTCTCATTAGCAGAAGAGTCCTGGGGTCTGACCGCATTGATCTGAGCCAGAAATACTCTCATCATTACAGAAACGACAGCTCCTCCATAACCTGCAATTTATGCATAAAAGGTTTTGAAGCCGCATCGAGTGGCACTTCAGACAGATGAAAAGAGCGGCTTTGCTTCGTTCTCACTCCGTGATGACGTCGGTTTTGTATATATATGTGCATTTAGGCTGTTATTGATGTAGAAAACACACATAAATTGCTCAATGTCACTGATGCTGAACAAGTATGAGTCGATCCAAACAGTTCTTCTGCTCATCAAAGCTGCGTTTATTTGATCAAAAATCCAGTAAAATTGTGAAATATTATTACAATTTAATGTAAGACCTTTCTATGTTAATATACTTGAAAATATAATTTATTCCTGTGGTTAAAGCTGAATTTTCAGCATCATTATGCCAGTCAGAAATCGCTCTGATGCTCATTTGTAATCGATGCTGGAAACAAGTGCTGCTTAATAGTTTTTAGGAGCCTGTGATACTTTTTTTAGGATTATTTAATAATTAATAATAAGTTAAAAATAAACGTTTAACTTCCCAAACGTTTCAAGTCCAGTGTAGCTGTAAGTAGTATTGGACCATAACTCTTCAATTTGTTTGGTATTTTCCTCCCTCCTCAATTCTGTTTCAGAGCTGACTTTTAATTTTTTTTTATATAATAGGGCTCTGGCTTCTCCGGTTAAAAGCAGTGGTTTTCTGGCCACCCGTCGACTGGATTTATTTATTCATACGCAGAGCCGAGAGCTGTCAGAAAGAAGCGTGGCCTTGCAGATGAGGAGAAGTTATTCCTCTGAAGCCTGGCTTCCCAGCTCTCTTAGGAGCGTCTCGGAGGCCAGAAACGCTCCCCTCGGGAGGTCATTGATTTGATCACATTTATATTCAGGCAGGCTGATGGACTAACGTATGCCACCCAGAAACAATATTAACGCATGAATAAATTTTTCAGGCATTTCAAATTGTAATTTTTCATTTCCGCCGGCAGCGGCCGTTCCGGTGAGGGTTTACAGTTGTGGATGGGACGGAGAGACGAATGGAGAGCGGGGAAAGCATTTCCTTTCATGTCTGATATAAAGGAGCCTCTGTGTGCCGTGACATTCCTCATAATGTGATTCATTACCGACTCGAACCGGCTTGCAGAGAATACACAATCCCAGATCCGTCTCCTGAACATCTTCCTGTCATCCGATCAGCCGCCTCCTGCCTCTGTCACGTGATATCAGAATTTCCCATTAATCCTCTAGTGACAGTTCTCTATAGTTTCTTTCTTTTTTTTATAGTAAAAATATGTTTGTTAATAATGCTTCACATATAATCTTTTGTATTTATAATACAATTGTAAATTGAATTTAATTAATAATCAGTATATTTTACATATAATGACATTTTATTAATAGTAGACCATATGTAATAATTTTAAATGAAATGTAATTAATAGTTATTTAGACATATACAAGCGTTTTATTAATGATAGTTTTACTTAATATTTCTAAAATAAATTGAATTCAATATCAATATATTTTACATATAATACCATTTTTTTAATAATAGAGACAATATGTAATAATTTTAAATTAAATTTAATTAATACTTTTTGTACATATAAAAGTGTTTTATTAATATTAATTGTACTTAATAATTCTAAATGAAATTTAATTCAATATAAGTATATTTTACATATAATAACATTTTATTAATAATAGAGACAATATGTAAAAGTTTTAAATTAAATATAATTCATAGCTTTTACATTTAGTTAACTATTAGTTTTTGCATGTAACATTTATATTATTAATATATTTTTTATTAAATAAATAATGATTCATTCTAAATTAAATCTAAATTTATTTTACATTATGACAATGTTTTATTCATAATAATTCTACTTGATTATAAATGAATAAAAAAAAGAAATGTATTGTACATGTAATAATGTTTCATTATTTAAAATTGTAATTGTTTTATTTTTACTTAATTGTAAATTTTAACATAAAACAATTTGTATTAATAATTTAATTTAATTCTAAAGTAAAATTAATTAAAAATCAACTTATTTTACATGTAGTAGTTTCATGAATAATGATTATATTTAGATGTTTAATTGTCATTAAGACAAATAAAATAAAATCATTAAAATAGACCTTAATTTCTTTATCACTATATGTCTACATATATAATGTTCTATACATTTCTTTATAGCATCATTTTATTGGTGCATTTATGCATTCGGCTAGCACTTTTGTTCAAAGCGATTTTATTTAAGCTTTACATTTTTCTCGTTCATGCATTAGCTGGGAATTGAAGCTATGCTCTGTAGGCTTCATCAGATGTCATTAAATAGCATGGTTTGGATTTAAATGGTACTTGAGGTGTGATGTGAAACAGGATTGTTCCTCTGGAGGGTCTGCTCATTCATCACAGCTGTGTTTCAAGGTGACTTTCACACCTGAACTCCTTCATAACACACGAGTGAAAAACATCAAGCATCTGCAGAGTGATTCCATAATAGAGCTAACCAAATAAAGACCTTTTTTGAGCGTAAATGACTCCAAATCTGATGAGTCTTCAGCCTCATTAATCAGAGAGTGTAGTGTTTCATGTGCTTTGATTGAGTTTACTTCCAACTTGTCTTTGCAAGTTCAATAGAAAATGCTGTTTCAAATCTTTAAAGGTGCAAGTCTCTTCTGCTCGTTGTTTGATCGTAAGTACATGAAAAAGTGAAATATTATTACAATTTAAAATAAGTGTCTACGAATATGTCGAGTGAATATATGTTCAAATGTAATTCATTCCTGTGAATTTCCACTTTAACCTTCGGAGTTCATTCTAATAAATTACATTTAATTCAGTATTAATATATTTGACATATAATAACATTTTATTAATAATAGAGACGTTCAACTATTAATTAAATTACATTTAATCAATTGGTTTTTTTATACATATAACAGTTTGTATTATGATTAATTGTACTTAATAATTCTAAATTACATTTAATTCAATGTCAATATATTTTACAAATAATAACATTTTATTAATAATAAAGACTATATGTAATTTAAATAATTATTACCCTTTAGGTATCGAAATTGGGTACCGACAAGACTATATTTTCTGTATCGAGGCAATTCGAACTCGATACCCAGCCCTAATTATAAATGTCTTTACTGTTACTTCGGATCAATTTAATGCATGCTTGAAGAATAAAAGTAGCTTCTGAATGTTTCAAACGTTACATTTTAGCATTTGTGCGCAAATTCCGAAACTAGTAACATTTAAAAAACATCAGTTACACATTCCCTGAATGATGTATATCTGGGTAATGATGTCTGAAAGCATTATCAGACGTTACTGGAAGAACGCTCCTCCTGCTCAGTTTGGTGCTGATCTAGAAGTCTGTGTGTGTTTTGGAGTGCTGGGTCGTTCCTGATGAAGCAGATGAGTGATGTTTCGTAATGATGAACAGATGGTTAGAGAGCAGAAGAAAGCAGAGCACCGTGTCTGGAGGCATCACGAGCGAGAGGGAGGTTGTTGAGAGTCTCGTGGGTTGAGCTGAGGAGCAGTGATGGATTGTGGGATGGCAGACCTGTCTCTCTGGAGCCCGAGGCGGTGTGGAGTCTCTTCTGCATGGTTTGAGGTGATTGTGTGTTGCAGTGTGATTCTGACATGATCTTACACACATAAAACACACATCAGAGTCTTATCTGCTCTAGAAACAACAACTGCTAAGAAACGGCAAAGGACACGTGGAATAAAAAAGCTGAAATAGTATTTTCTTAAATTATATTCAGTCTTTTTTGTTGTTTTTTTCTGAAAAAATAGTTGAATGCATTTTAAAATTAAATGTAAAAAGACCTTTTTGACCTCTGTCAAAACTTATCATATACAAAATGGTATTTTTATTTAATACATTTTTAATTATTTATCTTTTATTTGTAATTGAACTATAATTTGAACATTTCAAGTGCTTTTATAGCCATTATAACAATGAAGATGTATGTGTTTCAAGCTTTGACATGACCTTATGGATTTGTGTGTGTGCGTGTGTGTGTGTGTGTGTGTGTGTGTGTGTGTTCATTAAACACTTTGACTTTAATGCTGCGTATCATCAGAAATGTGCTGCTGAGAGACTCTCAGGCTGAAGATCTCACAGCTCATTTAACAGCAGAGAGTGTGTGTGTGTGTGTGTGTGTGTCTGGGAGTGGAGGAGAGGGTCGTCTCCTCTAATCGTCCGTCTGGCCACCAGCTGTGATCACATGGTCAGTCACATGACTTTTGATCCCTCTCTGGTTCTGCTGTCCAGACGAGAAGAAGTGAAGAGCTGAATCTCTTCTTCTCTTTAAGAGTGTTTAATCTCTGTAAGTTCTCTGAGTGCTCAGTAATTCTCAGTAAAAGTGTGTGTGTTTGTCTGTAAAATCTGCTGGATTCTTTCAGCACTAGATCTTATAAGTTGAAGTACGCTCATATGACACTCTTTACTGCGACACACAGAGGAAAAAAAACTACATTGATCTGATCTAAAGCTGCAGAACTGATCCAGAGACACTCACACACACACACACACACACACAGTCATGAATAAAACAGTATTGCTCAGCGGTTGCTCTTTCATAGCTCGTCATATATGTCATACTATACGTTAAATATGTTAAATATATTATTTCATTAAATACAAAATATCAAACCAAGCATCAACTCTCAGCAAGTCACCGCTTCATTTTGAAATATATATATTTTTTAATATATAATTTAACAGATTTTATAATATTTAGTATTATGTTTACATTTTGACAAATGTTATTAAAATGTAATGTAAAATAATTTCATATAGAAAATATTATATAAAAATATGTTAATTTTATATATATACGTATATATATATATATTTGTTTGAAAAATAAGACAATTTTTCCTTTAATTTATA
>JAUYWG010000050.1:17837661-17857473 GCA_034779775.1 Enteromius afrohamiltoni
AAAATAATTGTGATGTCATGAATTGTAGTGAATGAGAGGTTTTGTTTTTTTTTTAGTAAATGTTCTTGGCAACTGAAGGTTATAGTTGTAAAAATGTTAAAAGTAATTTTTTTTTATAAGATTAAATATTTTTTTGTAATGCAAACATTATAAAATTGTACACATACAAATGTCACTGTTACTTGTAAATGTAAAAGTAAAATAATAAATTACACACATTTATAATTAAATATATTACAGTAAAACAATATGTTTATATACATATATTAGAAAACGGTATGCTCTGAAATACATGTATATGTGTGTGTTTGTATATATAGTTGTTGTTTTGCCAGCCAGTTATTAAGTTAGTGCTGCGATGACGTTAGCGTGTTTTTCGAGTGCCAGGACTAAACGTGAGCATGACGTTTGTTCTCACGGAGAAGATGCATCTTGTTCAAGCACCAATTAAGCACACACCCGTCGGAGGCCCTAAAGTGTGAGATTTCACAGAAAACGCGTGAAACCTTGCAGACAAGGTTAAAATTACACCCGTCTCCGAGATCTCTGCCTCCTCCTTCTCTTCACCTGTGTCAAGAAACACATTCACATTCATCCAGCGCATGTTCCATACAGAAACTGATGATGTACGTCCATCAGCTTCCTGCTGTGTCTGTAATATTTCTGCTGTCTGGTGTTCATTCAGAAACACTCTCATGCTGTTATGCGGATGATATCTGAATGTGTTTGTGTTAGATAACAACATTTCTTAACCGTTCGAGCACCCAAGATTTTCTGAGTAAAGGTCTGCATTTGTCTTCGTTCCGGATCTGTTTGGGGAAGCTAATGGAGCTCTTCTTGGTTGAATCTTAATATTTCGAGATCTAACTGCAGTAATTGATATTCTTAAGCCATTTAAACACGCCTCGAGCAAACTCTGCTTTATTAAAGCGGCGAAGGGAACTCGCAGAACTTTTCCTGATTATCTAAGCAGAATTTTGAAGGTGCTGCGACTCGACGGGGGACAGACTCTGCCAAGCGGCTCTTATCAAATACATTCATCATTAATTATCTTGGAAAGCAAAAACAGTGCTTGATGCATTTTTTTTTCTTTTATTATCTAGTTTCAGCTTCATCTGCCAGTCATTTGTCATTTTCTTGTGCACCTTTTTATGAAATTATAATTTTCTATTTGTAGTGTATATTTTATATATATATATTTATATATAATAGATGAATGTATATATAAAATATATAAAGAATATTTTACTATATATGCCGTGTATTTATATTGTACATGAAAATTAAGTTTTAGTGTCAAATGATTAATTGTGATTAATCGCATCCAAAATAAGGTTTTTGTTTACATAATATCTGTGTGTACAGTGTATAGCTATTATGCATATGTAAATACAAACACATGCATGTATATATTTAAGGAAATATGTTGTGTGTGTGTGTGTGCATGTAAATATTTTAGAAAAAAAAAATATATATATTCTATGAATTTATATATAAATATACACCACAGACATATATTATGCAAACAAAAACTTTTATGTTTTATTTCATTTATTTATTTATTTTGGAGTGACACTGGACATTGACCGGTTATCTCACCCATGCAGAAGTGGGTCAGAAGTGTGTTTGAGGGATTCAGGTGTCTGTGGGGCGTCTTCATGAATGACGCGGCTGAGTTAAATTAAGACTGAATGGAGACTCTTGATTGCCATGACGATGACTGATGAACAGGAGCTAATTATCCACTCTATATTTGATTATCTGACTCCTTTACCAGGCTGATGGGGTAAATGAGGATCATTTAAAAACCTCCAGCTACTTTTCAGAAGAAACTGGGGCCTTCACTATTTTTGGTATTTCTTGGTATGCATGAGCTCCTTGAGACAGATATGCATGAATTCAAAGTCTGAAAATCACCCTGTAGCCTTCTGAGCTGCCTATTTAGGTTGACTTTCCTCCGCCGGGCATTTCTAAATACTTTCTAGTGCGACTAGATGATATATCAAATTATGTTATGTAATATAATATCATAGCATATATCAAATCATATAAACAAATATTTCTAATGTTTAATTCTATGTATATTTTTATTTAATTTAGCAGATTAATTATATATATATATTTTTTTTTTTATTTAATTTAATTTAACAGATTAATTATATTTATATATATTTTTAATAACATTTTTTAATTCAGTGCTAATAAGTAATATAATAATATATATTATATTATATAATAATAATATAGATCTTTCAGCAATATTTTCAGTACATGCACATATACTAAATACACACTAATTTTATCATACAGAGCATTAATACACACACACACACACACAAATATAATTTTTTATTGTCACAAATAGTTTTCAACAAGCTTTGTGTATAATAACTTAAAGCCCTAAAATCTTGCCCTCTGTTGAAATGTCAGATCTGTTGTGTTTTCAGGATGACACCCATTCACCTGCAGGCCCCTGCACTCCCGTATCACTCCCCATAATCCCAGGCCGCTCGTATCCGCCGACGAAACATCCACTGCTTTAATACATCAGATCCTGGCATTCAGGGCTTCCCTGCTGTCATATCAGCATCTCACTGCATCGCACAAACTACACAACGGACCGCTGGGCCTTAATAGAGCATAAAACCCGATTACAGAGGATTATCTGTTCTCACAGCCCCGCCCCTTCACTCTCACTCCGCCCCCTGGGGGCGGGGCATGCGTGAGTCACGCCGTAAACAGTAGATCCAGATGGGTTCGTGCTAAGCAGCTTAGACTCGCATTAATCATGTGGCTAAGTTGCGGTCGCTGGTGTGCGGTGTTTGCTAAGGGTCCGCACACACACAGTAAATATGGGTTAAAGCTGGAGACACAATATGGCAGTGTGTGTCACGCCAGCCGGAACATGAGCTCACTGATAGCTAACATATTCTCATCATCCCCGAAATGTCACAGTACGATTTCGGAGCAGAATCGATTGTGGAAGGAGCTTTGTTTTGCAGGCTGTGACAGTCACAGATGCCCCGCTCTTTCCCTCGTCCTCGAGGGCCGTTTAAGCTCATTGTGTCATTACACGTCGTTAGCGGGCCTGCTGACATACACTAGATGCAGTTAAAACAGTTTCAGCTTGCGGAGAGGGGAGGACCAAACCTGCAAAAATAAAAAAGCTATTGTTATTATTTATTCCCACGTGTTTTCATTTGCACATTTATTTATTAATTTTTAATTTTCAGAGCAAAGAATCCTGCAAAGAAAAGAATAATAATGATATATTTATTTATTCCCATATGTATTTATTTCTACATTCATTTTTGGAGGATCAAACCTGCACAAAAAAAAAAAATATATATATATATATATATATACATATTTATTTATTTATTTATACATTTATTACATTATTGAACTGTATTTTTTTCCAAGGTTCAATCCACTATAGCTCTTGGTTTAGCTTTCTGCATGCTACATTAATAAATAAGCAATGAAGGAATCAATTATATAACATTATTAAATAAATAGTAATTTTTTTTAAATGAATGTTTTTATTTAAGTATTTTTATATACATTTATTGCCGTATTTATTTAAAGGTTTATTTATTATTTTAGAATTTGTGTAGCTTTGTTGAAACACATTTTTGGTCCTGTTTTGTGATATTGTAATCTAGAGATCCCCGGTGATTTGCTGGACGTGTCTGGACACTTACACTAACTGCTCTGATGAGTTAACGGAGCGAGGAGACGGTCGTTCCTGCTGTAACTGTGTTAGTGTGACGCCACTGAAAAAACCTTCTTCTGCCGGGATGTTTTATGCATGTGTATCATACTAAGTGCTGTTTCTCACAGAACCATGCTGCTTACCTCATAAACGAGAGAGAGAGAGATGCATAAATGTATTTACCTACATGAATATTCAATAACTAGGTTACCAAAACAAAGCAAAGATTGTTTTATTCAGCAGTTCACATTGCATCTATCTATCTTTCTGGTTGTATGCTTGTCTCAGTATTTTCTGCTCTTTTTTTCCTCGTTCACACCTGTCATCTCCTCTTTCTTGTTCTTATTCTCTCGCGCCTTTGAAGAAATGGACTGAATTCTCTGTGAATCTGATAATCTGTGGGAAATGTGCGGCACACGTTTATGTGGTCATCTCACCTGTCCAGCTCTGCTTTTTACTGTCTACTACAGATGGTCTTAAAATACACATTTGTGGCATTATTTCTTCCTGGTAGTCCAGTTGTACTCAAGTTTTCTTTTGCTTCATAAAGCCTAATATGGTTTTCATCCCTTTCCATCACCTCTCTGACCAAATAGACTTTTTATTTTTTGTTTTTGTACTTTTAACATTTACACAAGTCTTAAAGATACAGTAGAAAAAGTCTAATTTTTGGCTCAAATTAATAAAAATAGTGACCTAGAAATAGGAAATATCACTGAATCAGCCAAAAAAAAAAAAAGTTAATTAAAATACTACTTTTTAAATAAATGTGGGAATATATATATATATATATAATGGATAAACGAAAGAAAACATTTTCAAATTTAAAATAAAAAAATTAAGTTTAAAATAATACTGTTAAAATGAAAAATATTTATGAAATAAAATAATTGTTTAAATAAAATAGTAAGAATATTAAAGAACCCTTAAAATGTAGTTTAAAAAGATAAATCTAGATTAAAATAATTAAAATAAAATAAATTAATTAAAATAAAAATAAAATGGGAGTATCACAGTATAAAATAAAACCTATATAAAATCCATTGAAAAAATGATAATCCATGTAGTTTACAATATTTTTACAGGATAAAATCATTACAATTAACTATATAAAAATAGAGTTTAAAACAATTTGGTGAATTTAGATGTAGCATGTCACACTGAAAAATCTAGATAATTAATAATTAAAAAAATATATATATGACAAAATAATTATATAACAATTAAAAATGCAGTTTGAAATCATTGTAGTTGGAGCTTAACATGCAGGTTTTCACTTTAAAGTTGTTTAAAGTGTTCACTTAAACTCACTGGACCTGATTTATTTCTCTGTCTGTGACTCCTCAGTGGAGACGGTGTCAGGATCCTCTCGGAGCTCCTTGGGAATCTCAGATCCTCTTCCTTAACGTCGCATCTCTCACACAAGCATGTCAAAGATCTTCTCAGCATCTGTGACAGAAATAGAGCGCTGAATGCTGAATTTGAGCACGGCAATTAGGAAATGAATATAGCCCGTCCTTCCCAGGGCCCTGGGAAAGATAAAGAGATGAAAAGATGAAGCGCTGGGATGAATAGCTCGTCTGATTGAGGAGGACATGATGAGGGCTGAGGGCTGGATGAAAGACACATGTGTGGAGGAGCGATGCTGTCAGACGCGCTAAACGCTGCCAACATGCTCTCAAACATCTTGTGTGTTAGAAAGCGAAGCCAGAGAAGTCACGAAGCTTGTGACTGACTGTGTGCTTTAGTTATTTTGGAAATATGTTTTTGCATTTCCTTCTGAGCGGGATATCTTTTTTACTTTTGTAGTAATAGTACCTGCCTCAGTTCTACTTCTCAGGTAACAAATTTAGGTTATAACAATGGTGTGGGGACATGGTTTTAAAATCTTGAAAATGTTTTTTAGCTATTTATTTATTTATTTTTTAACAAAAAACGTTATTTGGAAGTTTGTTTTTAATATTCTCCAAACATTAAAATATCTTTTTTTTTTGTGATTAGAATATATTTTATAGGTTAAAAAACACTTCTCTGAACGTTCAAGTAACCACAAATAACGTCATAAGGATGTTCTGGGAATGTTCTGTAAGTTCATTTTCTCAACAATTCGAGAACGTTCTTCAAGAACGAATAACATAAGAATGTTCTAAGAATGTTGTTTCAAGAACGTTTGCTCAATATTATGAGAACATTCTTCAAGAACCTAAAACCAGAATCAGAAGAGCACATGTTAAAAGTGTTCAGATATGTTATTTACAAAGTATATTAGCACATTTTGGGTTTGTGTATAATAAATATGCCAGATATGACTGACAGTGTGTAATTAGACGATGTAATTGTTGAGTCCTGTGCCCGGTTGTTAAGTTCGACCCGAGAATGCTGCTCTAACATAATGAGAATGTATATCAAAGATTAAGTTGTAAGAACGTTACATAAACATTTCATCCCAACACTTCAAAATCAATAGTGAAATCAGCTGAGCTGATGTCACAGATTTTCAAAATAGAATTACCAGACACAATGACTGTGCTATGTTTGCTCTGCAGGTGTCTGCGAAGGATAAATGATGCAAAATCTAAGATCGTTTTACTAATGTTGACCTTAAGTTATGAGTGCCCAGTTTTTAAATGCTGTTTATCAGTTTTATGAACTTGAAGAGAACATTCAGAACATTCAGTGTTACGTTTGAATATTCTTTGAACGTTCTGCAACATTTTAAAAACTTTAGATGAACGTTCCATGAATGTTCTATATGTGACCTTGGACCATCAGAAGTGAGAGTTAGGCATAAGACTGAATAAATAATATTTCCATTGATGTAAGGTTTGTTAGGAGAGGACAATATTTGCCCGAGATACAAGTATTTGGAAATTTGGCAATCTAAAATTTGTCCAAATGAAGTTCTTAGCACTGCATTTAACCAATCAAAAATTAAGTTTTAATATATTTACGGTAGGGAATTTACAAATAAATAAAAGTGGATCATTTTGACAAAACATTTCTGGCTGTTGCTACAGATATAGCGACTTAAGACTGGTTTTGTGCTCCAGGGTCACATATATAATTATTTATTTTTATAGATTTTTTCATCTTTTTATTGATTTATTTGTAGACTTTCCCACAGGCCCTTAGCTCTCTCTTTGCTCTGGAACAAGTGAATCTGGGAAAGCCAAAGAAATCACATTAGTTGTTTAAGATAATTCACTTTCGTATAAAAAACTGATCTTTATGTCTTTAAGCACTCATCTATTCTTCTACTTTGAACTTGTTAGAATGAAATCTCTGTTAGTACTGAGGAAATGATTCGCCTGTAACTCTGGCAGCGAGTAATTTTTGATTAAATCTGTGCTTTGGTCGTTTATTTCGAATACAATATCACATAAAGAGCTCTCTAAACTCTCTCTGAACAGTTCGCTTCCATTTCCCAGGCATTATTTCTCATAAATATTTATGAGGGAGATCTATTGGAATATAAATCATGGAATATTTATCACACAAACTGAATAAAGCAAGCTCATTTTCCCAGAGCTGATTGTATCAGTATGAATCAGTGGTAATGATTTTCAGATTTCATCCTCATTCATAACGTCTGAATCTCGCCTAACGAGCGTTTTGTGACTAATGATCAGCCTGGGCACGTTCTATCATATAGCACTATTGCGCTGTGCGCTCGTTAATTGGAGATTCGCTGTGGTAATGAATTTAGAGATCGAACCTCTAGAGAGAAAATACAGGCCATAGTTCAATCAGAAATAACTTGGCTCTGTATTAATTCACTTCTTAAATATCGTGCCTTTACCTGCTCTTACATTTCATGGGGAGGTGTATATATGTGCATGTGTGGTCAAATTCATTTGAACGAATCATTTGAGTTAATGACTCAGTGAGTCAGAATCAGTTCATTACTGAATTAATCCACGTATTTGAACGAACCGGTAGAGTTACTTATTCAGTGACTAGTTCGCAAAACGTCATTACTAAAAATACTAAAAATAAATGAATCAATCAATTTTATATGTAAATATATGATATGTTATATTATACTGATAAGAAAAATATCTTGTGTGTGTTAATAATTGTTTGTTAATATTCTGTATGTTGATATTTTAATTAATTAAAATAGAAATAAAATCATCATTTGTGTTTTAGCAAATAATTAAAACTGACTGAAATAAATAAATTATAAAAAGGCAGCATTGATATTTAGTTCCATTGGCCTTAAAATAAATAAATTAAAAAAAAAAAAAAGACACAACGCAAGATGACTAAACCTTTAAAAGGACTAAAAATGTCAGAAATCAGTGTAAATAACAAATAAATAAGAAACTAGATTTTAAAACAAAAACTACTAAAAATGACAAAAAAA
The DNA here is from genome assembly GCA_034779775.1 of Enteromius afrohamiltoni. Classification (NCBI taxonomy): domain Eukaryota; kingdom Metazoa; phylum Chordata; class Actinopteri; order Cypriniformes; family Cyprinidae; genus Enteromius; species Enteromius afrohamiltoni. Next base: position 17,845,743 of record JAUYWG010000050.1, read on the forward strand.
GAATCAAACTTGAACTAAAATGAAAATGAAACATATAAATTTAAAAACTAATTAAAAAACTTAAAAAAAAAAAAAAAAAATATATATATATATATATATATATATATCAGTGATACTAATCAAAGAACATATGTATTTGAATGTATATTGATTCTTTAGTTCAGATATGATCTAGTGTTATTTTGAGAGGATGAAACTCGTCCGTCTCTCGTGAAGGCCTGCTGTGACTCGTGTGGATCGATGCTCTCTTTATATTCCAGTCCTTCTCCTCTGTTGTTGCTTATTGATCTTCACCCAGCACACAGGAGCTCGACAGCGGAGACGTGTCACGTTTGGCCCCGCCAACTTCAGACTGGTCTTTGGTGACAGGGTTTATAGTCTGTGTTCTTCGTTAGAGAGGACTGATGTTGTGTGTGAAGAATTGAAATAATAACACTAACACTCCTCTGCACAGTGAGACACAGTGGTCTAGTGCAGAATTGACCGTTTACAGTCATTTTGTTGTGCTTTTTTGTCATTTTTTTTAATTTAATTTTTTCAGTAGTGTATTTCATGTGTATTACTGTGTATTATGAAAGAGAAAGTGAATATCTCATATTCACAATAAAACGTTCGTTTTAGCAATGATTTTAATTTAATTAAATGTGTTTTATTTTATTATGCAAGATAAACTAAACTAAAATGAAAAATCTCACCTAGGCAGCTACCTGAAATAAAATATGTCATTTTTGTATTTTGTTTTATTTCAGATTGTTCATTTTAAGTAATGAAATGGTTTATATATATATGCACACACACACACACACACACACACACAATAATAACCCTGATATTGTGTCACTATATACAATACTGACATATAACAATATATAAGATATATATATATGAAAATTAACATATAATTTGAGTATATTATATATGTCTATATACTTTTTATTCATTTTTATTTCATTTTTTTTGTCCAGAAATGTTGCTTTGGCTATTTTTTTATATTTATATTTTATATTTTTGTTTTATTTCATAACTTTTCTGGTTTTATCTATTAAACTATTAAAAAAAAAAACATTACGTGTTGTTTTCTGAAAAAATGTAGTGAGTTTAATACAAGGTTTTTTTAACACAAACTCTCTTTTATAAAGCGAACTGCGCTGTTGCATCATTTTGCTTCTCAAGTAAAGGTGTCTTGATTTAAGAATGCTTAAATATCTGCGCTGGAGAATGACAGTGTGTTGTGTGTGAAGGACAGTTTTGATGGACACGTACAAGCACACGTACATCTGTCTGACGTCTGCAGTAACACAGCGCTCGCATATTGCCTTGTTGCTACTCGACAGCTTTATAGTGCGTCTTCCAGCGCGATCTGAGTTTGGTAAATGAAAGTCATTAATCAAAGCTCGTGGACGACTCTCATTACACACTGCAGCAGATCAACACTGCAGCGCGTTCATAACACACAGCAAAACAAGCTTTCCAGCGCCCAGCGTCAGCCGTTTCAGCAGAGACCGCGCTTTGCTGCGATTTAAAATAAGATAAAAATGCTAATTCGGCAAACGTGTGAGCAGCTGCCTTCCAGATCTGTGCCAGAAACTTTTCTTAGAAATCAAAGCGGAGCACATGCTTCTTAATACTGCAGCAATTCTCTTTAATAAAAAAGTAATAATCTTCCCCAGCGCTGCCATTAGAGCCTTATTAGAAATCCTGACGCGTGGCCGAGAGTCGAAGATCCAGCGCTACACATCCATATCTGTCTTTATCAAAAACTTCTAATGGATCCTCATAAATAACATTTATTGCATGCTAGATGTTTCTGTGTAGTCGTAAATTCTTTATTGCACTGTACTAGGAACTCTCCAACTCTTAGGTTTTCACTCATACTTGGGATTTTTAATAGACTACACTAAAAAAAAAAAATTTCACTTGCATTGCATTGCAGCTGAATTGCGTTTATTACGAAGAAACGGCATGCTACACGTCGAAACAAACATGAAAATGTGTTAAATGTACTCCAGTAATCTTTTTTTACAATGCTATGTATAAAAAGCTTCCGCTCTAAATTCTGCCTCTGCATTCCAGGGCAGGTCGCAACCTTTGACCTCCGCTGACCTCTACCAGGCAGGGGTCACCCGAGTGTTTCCTCTCAAACCCCGAAAGTGAAAGTGCTGATGTGTTTCGTTAGTCTGAAGCAGAAATAACCCTCCCTGAGATCCAGATTTAGCATTAATTGGCTGTTTGCAGAGGCTTTGATTTGAGAAATGCTGACCGACCGCAAGCAACCAACTACGAGGATTTATTTGTGTACTTTACAGAATTTATGCATGCATAATGAGACTAGGAGATAGGATGATAAGAATACAATACTGTTCAGAGGTTTATTCGAAAGAAATTAATACTTTTTTTGAGCAAAGACGCATTAAACTGACCAAAAAAAAAAGTATAATGTTACAAAAAATAGCTAAATGCTGTTCTTTTGAACTTTCTATTCATCTGAATCCTGTGTCCACAAAAATATGAACCATTTTTAACACTGATATTCAGAAAAGACTGGAGTAGTGATGATAAAAATACAGCCAAAAATTTTACAGGGAAAATATTTGTATTTTTATTTAGATTTAAAAATATATAAATACACATACATACAGTGTATATATATAAACGCTACATATTAAAAAAGTATATATTTTTTTCTTTTTTTGTATATATATATATATGTGTGTGTTGCATTTATATATTTTATATCTTTATATATGAAATTATTTATATGAACATAAATATATACATTTAAACACATATAAAACATATGTTGCATGTGTGTGTTTTTATATATTTATTATTATTATTATTATTTAAATATATCTATTTGTGACCCTGGACCACAAAACCAGTCTTGAGTCGCTGGGGTTTATTTGTAGCAATATCCAAAAATATATTGCATGGGTCAAAATGGTAGATTTTTCTTTTTTGCCAAAAATCATTTAATCTAATCAATTAATCATTAAATCATTACTGTAAACATATCAAAATGTCATTTAAAATGCATTGATAAGATATTCATTTGGACAACTTTAAAGGTGATTTTCTCAGTATTTTGATTTATTTTGACCCTCCGATTCCAGATTTTCAAATAGATGTATCTCGGCCAAATATTGTCCTAACAAACCATATATCAGTAGGAAGCTTATTTATTGAGCTTTCATGTGATGCATACATCTCAGTTTTGTAAAATTATACCCTATGACTGTTTTTGTGGTTTTACCGTCTTTATCTTTATTTTGGATGTAATTCATAGTTTGACAGCACTAAGTGCTGTTGTAATCCCATCCAAGACTCTTTTTTTTTTTCTCTCAGTGAATTTTGTTTCAATCGTCTCATTACTGAAGTATATATTTTTCATGCTTAGTAACCAGAGAGAGCACAGGAAACAATCTATAACGTTGTAAAGGTGTAAACTGTGAGCTCTTGTAGTATCTTGGGTCTGGTTGTCAGCGGTCCGGGCGATTGTGAGTCAGTCACAGGAAGGCCCTTGTCCAGCGGGAGATCTCACTCCTCCTGATAGCCCAGGGAAGCTTCTTATCAGCGTGAAAATGAACGCGCCGTGAGTAAGAGAGGCTATTTTTATCCTCACAATATGGCTGCCCTGCCAAGCACCCTGGGATAGCAGCCAAACGCTGTGAAGACGTGCCAGGTAACAGGAGTGATCTCACATCACACCAGCGCTCAGACAGCGCTCCGTCAAAGCCCAGGAGACACGCTGCAGCTAAGTGGAACATGGAACCAGCATCATTTGATGAGAAATGTTTGAGATCACGTTGAGCCTCAAAGGACTTGCGTATATTCTACACCTTTACAATGTTGCTGGGTGTTTCTTGCACCATCTTAGCAAATCTGAATTTGATATTTGAGCAAACTTTCAAGACATTTTTTTAAAACAACCAATATAAATACAGATTATCGGTATGTTAAAATGTCCGATAACCGATAATTAATTTTGTATCATAACAATAAAACCAGCAAGAGCAGCAACAATATTAATAATATCTCACAGTTTTAGAAAAAAGGTGTAGCTTTAAAAAGCAACAATATTAATAGTTTGCTGCAGTTTTATAAAAAGAAAGCAACAATAATACTGACAATGTTACATTTTAATAAGAAAATTCAAAAGGAAAAAATAATATTAACATATTACAGTTTTAGAAAAAAACATTTAATTATCATATTAAAATATTTTACAGTTTTAGGAAAAAGAGAACAAAAGAAAGCAACAATAAAAATGTAAGTTTAAAAAATATAATTTAATAATAACCATAAAAAGTTAGTGTTAGTTTTATAAAAGGTTAAAATATTTGAGCTTTATATAAAATATAAACTACAAGAATTAGTTTAACAATTTGTTAGTTTTATTAAAAGATGAAACTATAAAAATATAAAACAATTCTAAAAATGACTGAATCCTTTTGCTTTTGTTAAAAACAACGTACTGTTTAAATGTTTAAATGAATGTTGTTTATTATGCTAGTAAAGGAAAGTGAGTGTTGGGCGTGAATCCAGGAATAAGTCTCGCTTACAAAACCGATCTCAAATGTGAATATAAGAGAACTGTACTAGTAAAACCGATTATCAGTTATGAGATTACAGGGGAAACCAGACTTCACAGAAAGCTTCACCCTGAGTCAGAGCGGAGTTAAACCGATCTCAGATCAGAGGGTATTTTTAACGCTGTGTGGGAGGGACTGATGAAGCGCTGCCTGTTTCAGCTGACGAAAGAATAAGCTTTGAATCTGTTTTTGAACTGAACTTCACGGAACTGACCTTTACCTACAGTATGACATCATTTCCTGCTTCACTGGCTGATAAAACAAAGCTGCCTAGCTAGGCAACATTTTTTGGCATCATAGGCATGTTCCGAAAGTTGCATACAATGTTATCAGAGACTGACCAAGTGTGTGAGCAAATACAAAATATACACTAGTGTTCAAAAGTGTGGGGTTCGTTTTCAATGTGCCTGCTGCTCGTCAAGACTGCATTTATTTGATCAAAAATACTGTAAACATTCAGAAAGGTATTCCTGTACTGCAAAGCTGAATTTTCAGCATGATTACTCCAGTTTTCCGGGTCATTAGAAATCATTCTAAACATTCTTCTGATTATTATTCATGTTGAAAACAGTTGTGCTGCACAATATTTTTTTTTATGGAAATTTAATGCAAGATGCATTCTTTAAAAAAGAGAGAGAGAGAGGCCGTGTGTGTGTGCAGTATTCATGGGTTTTAATATACAGTGTGACTTCTTGAAATCTGCCACCTCAGGTTTAATTTAAAGTGTGAAAAGTTGTTAAAAAATGATGTCTAGTAAGGCAGTTGGCTTGGTTTTGAGACACAGCCGCCATGTTCGTCTCGTTGTTGTTCTGTTGGCTTTGTCCAATTTTTTCTTTCCTCTTCGTGATACAAAGTGAGCAGGTGGCTTCTTGCTATGATCAGCATCCTGTAAACATGGGCTGTGTGTGTGTGTGTGTGTGTGTGTGTGTGATATGTGCCAGCGACCCTCTAAAGGGAGCAGGAGGTTTTTTCAGTGTCACTTCATAGTCTTTATAAACCAGTATCTTATTTTAGATCATTTCATTTTAAATCATTTTGGGGGGTTTTAAGGCACATGAAGATTGCACAGCACTTGCAGACGTCTTAATATGTCTGAGTTTAAGTGTTTCATCACTAAAAATACCAGCTTCTGTCTTCAATGGAGTGAGTTTGGAGGCGGGGCAGTCTGTTTGGCTGACCAATGGTGTTGACGGGTTCAGGAAACCTGTTTGGAAACAGTAAGATAGACTGATTTGGGAGATGAGATATTAATCAAACACACACACAGCCGTCACAGCGAGGATGATTTATTAATATCCAGCTTGATGAACCTGCTGTTTGTTTCAGAGCTTTGACTAAAGGTGTGTTTGTTCAAAACTGATGCCAATGCTTCCATCTGTCTGTGACTTTGGATCAGTTCACACACACACACACACACACACACTGTCTTTAATGTGACGTTACAGAAGAATACCTGCATCATGAATTGTTTATTTTCAGTATTTGCATATTTTTTGGGTTTGGTGCTCATGTTCTGTTTAGATTCTTAATTTGTATGAAAATGGGCAAAATGAAATATTTTAAAAAGGCTGGTTTCTGGTTCGTAACGGTCATTTTCAAAAATCTTATTTATATTTATTACTATTTTTATTCAATGTTACATCTTAATTTTTGTATTATATCTTAAATTTAACATTGTATTGTTCTTATTTTATCTTATTCTTTTTTGCATTATATTTATATGTATATTTATTCTTGTTTTACAAGACATTGATGTTTATTCTTATTTTGTTTTATTAAATTCTATTTGCATTTTATTCTTGTTTGTAATATTTGTTATATTTATTTTTTTATTGTATTTTCCACTATTTTTTCATGTTTTCAGTCTTATTTATATCTATTTATTTTTTGTATTTTTTTATTGTTGTACATTTTATTTATTCTTGCTTTATTATATTCTATTTTTTCATTTTATTTGCGTTTATTAATATATATATATATATTTTTTTTTATTCTTGCTTCAATATTCAATTATTATTTGTGCATTTATTTACATTTATTATTATTTTAGATATTCCTTTTACATCATATTTATATTTATTCTTTTTTCTGTTTTATTCAATTCTATTTACATTGTATTCTTATTTGTAATCTTAGTTATATTTACTTTTATTTTATTTTATTTTTTATTTTATTATTTTCCACTATTTAGTTATATTTGTTTGCGATCATATTTGTTTATTCTTATTTTTCGTATTTTTTTACATTTTATTTATTCTTTCTTCAATTTGAATTATCTTTTTTTTTTTTTTTTTTTCATTTTATTTATTTATTTATTTATTGTGATTTAAGTTTTATTTATTCTTGCTTCAAGTTCCGTTATTATTTTTACATTTTATCTACATGTATTATTATTTTAGATCATTTATAAATGTGCTTACTTGCATTTATTCTTATGTTTGAGATAACAAAACAGGAACAGCGTTTGAAAGGTAGTCAGGTGTCATTTATTAATAGAAAGATTTGATGATCTGAGTTTGTGAGTTATTAAAAGTGTTCGGTGGTAGAACAGAACATGAGGATGAAAAGGTTTGGTGTGTTGTCCTCTCCTCAGGTGATCAAATGTAGCAGGAAATGCACACAAACCCAGAGCTTTGAAGTGTGTGTGTGTGTGTGTGTGTCCTGAGGCAGGCTCACTTTGTTTGTTTGTGAAATATTAATTAGTAGTTTTATTCAGTCTTTCCAATGGCTCCTCACAGTCACTTCCTTCCTCTCATTTATTCCCAGACCGTGTGACGAACGAGTGTGCCTGCTGCGTTATGTAAAAACTAAATTAATCAGCAATGTAAAAGTTCTTAATGTAATAAATATCAATTATTCAATGCAAATGAATTAAATTAGCATGGTCTGAATGGATTATTTGTCTTTCTGTTTAATGGCATGCGATTCGTTCAGATGAACTCCTCCGTGTGTTACAGTGCTTGTCAAAGCTCACATTATTTATGAATTATCAGAACAGAATACACAGATGATCTTGTATGTGTTCATGATGTCAAAATGTTTTACATTTATATTAACTGTTTTATATCTTATTTATTCTATTTGGCATTATATATTAACACTTATTTTTATTCTGTTTATAAAAGTTGACCTTTTTTCATATTTATTCTTATTTTATATTGATTCCATTTTTCTTTTTCTTTACATTTATTCTTAGAAAATAATAATTAATATTAAATGTAAATGTGAAATAGCTTTATTATTCTTTTACATGTTATTTATATGTATTCTTTTTTATTGTATTTAAATGTATTCTAATTGTATTTTATGTACTTTTATTTAGTCTCATTTATTCTATTTAACATTTTACTTATTTAATATTGTTTTATATTTTATTCATTTTAACTTATTGTATATCTTATTCTATTTTTTATATATTTTTTTAGATTTATTCTTATTTTGCCTTTATTCCATTTTAGATTTTCTTTAGATTTAATCTTATAAAATACTATTTAATATTAATAAAATATAAAATACATGAATTATTATATTGCATATTATTTAGATTTATTCTTATTTTATATTTATTCTACTTTATAGTTCTTTCAAATTTACTCCATTTTACATTTGATTTATATTTATACTTCATTTATGTTTTATTTATATTAACTATTCATATTTATTTATTAATTGTTTATTCTATTTGGCATTTTGAATTACACTAATTTTTATCCTATTTATTTTTAGATATATATAATATATAGAATAATAGTTCATATAAATAACAAACATAATTATTCTTTCATATTTATATTTATTCTATATTATAGTTCGTTTACATTGACATATTATTTTTTATTCTATTTTACATTTGATTTAAATCTATCTTATTTAATATTCTTTAATTATTTTATGCACACTAACTTTACATTTTGCTTATTTATTATTGTTTTATATTTTAACTTTTTAAAATGTCATTCTTATTTCTATTTATTCTCATTTTATCTCATTTGTATTTACTCCTATGCTATATTTGAGGAAGAGCGTTTCATTCATAACCAGCTCTTGTGAGAGATGATCGCAGACGATCTTAACAGTATTTAGTGCAGGTGCTCTGTAACACATTCAGAAGAACGAGATGGATCCACCTTCTTTCTCAAGACTCTCCTGCATTAATAAACACAAAAGCTGACACTAGTAGAGAGAAGCCCTGCAGGAGACTCCAGGCCGAGCCAGGTGACTTACTCAATTAAAAGGGAGCGATGGAGATGGAGCTCTTCTCTCTCCATAAATACAGAAACACAGTAAGCAGGTGTCAGAGTGCTCTTTTACTTCTGGCGGCCTGCAGAGAGACGGATGGTGTTTTTCTCTCAAACACACACACACTGCAAACTACTCTTACACACTGGGGCTAGAAGAGAATACTCTTTCTGTGGTATGCAGTATGCATGCAATAAATACCCAGATGACCTTCCGTGTTTGCCAAAATATGCCAATTTGCAGCAGAGCACACAGTATGAGAGACTGTATCCCACAATGCAGTGCACTTCATGTGACCTTCCAGTGTAACAAATGAACTGAGCTACATCAGATACAGTTTAACTTCGTTGCTTCGTTGCAGACTGCCAAAGTGAATGCAGTTTTACACTAAATTAAAGATCTTTTTGTTTCGAAGGTGATAATTGGACATCTGAACACTGCTCTTTCACACAGATATACTAATAGTCGTTGCATAATGCATACGGTTTCACATGCTGCAGGTTCTTCAATCTCAATACCTGGAGTCTGTTTCCCCAGTCTTGGTTAGAGAGTGTCTGATTGGACGGACAGAACGCAGCTGTAGTCTGCTGGGCTTTGAGCGCATCTGAGTATGAAACAGGATTACAACACCATCCACAGAGCTCAGATTATGTGTGTGGGGATCCTTTGTGGATTCGTTTGCGCTTGACTGTAATTAGGTTCTGTGAAATGCATTAGTTATGTTCACAACGGAGTTCAGACTAACTGTCTCCCAGAATGCAATGCACTTGACTTGACCTTCCGGTTTTCTTAAAGGAGTAGTACAAGCAAAAAAGAAAATGTGCTCACTCTCAGGACACCCGAGATGTAGATGAGTTTGTTTCTTCATCAGATTTGGAGAAATGTAGCGTCACATCACTTGTTCGCCAATGGAGGTGAATGGGTGCCGTCAGAATGAGATTCCAAACAGCTGATAAACATATCACACCACTCCAGATAACATCTGGAGAAGACAAAAGGATGGATTATTTTGATATTTAGACTCTCATTCTGACGGCACCCATTCACATCCATTGCTGAGACACTAATGGAATGCTAGCTTTCTTTCTTTTTTTAGGTGGACTGTTCCTTTAAGTTTGTTATTATTTCATTCTGAGCTCTCTCTCTCTGATGACCTGCAGCTGGTGATCTGACTTCCTCCCACGTGATTGGCCGGATGATCGTCATGTGATATTGTGTTAACGAGGCTCGGGAAACACAAGCTCGTTCGTCTCTCCTAATTAGAGGCATTGTGCTGTTCATGCAGATGCTAATCCAATCAAATTCATGAATGAGGATGTGCTTTTATTTCACAAAAATAAACAATGTAACCATGAAAAGCATGAAATAAATAAGTGCACCTGGTGAAATGAGTGTTTGTAGATGATATATTTGGATTGAGCCTCAGTTCAGATAACACCCACAGACCTCTGAGGACGTAACCCACTTTAGGACGTTTAATGTGTTTAGCTCAACATGAGCCGTGAGTGTGTATCATTTGACATGATGATTGTGTTTGACCTAATCATAACTTCAAAACAGGATGTGGCTTTTGTTTTTTTATTAAACCAGCTGGCATTTCTGCATTTTATTTTTTAGCAAATTGAATTGATACTGCAATGTTGTTTCGAGATCTGGTGTCTGAGGCATTGTTGGTTTGACGGTATATTTGTGTATTTCTATCATTCTCAGTACTTGAATTGAGTGCATTTGTACCCTGTTGTTGGTGTTGTGTGTGTTACACAGTTATTTGACTGATGTGTGTGTGTTTTTTCCTCAGTGTGTGTGCGTGCGCTGGAAGTGACGGTGAGTCAGAGCAGTATTCAGGTGGCCAGAGGTCAAGCGGCCGTCCTGCCCTGTACATTCACCACCAGCGCCGCTCTCAATAATCTCTACATCATATGGATGGTCACGCCGCTGGCCAATGCCAACCAGCCAGAGCAGGTGATGAACCAAACACACACAGATATACTGAGCTCCACCACACTCACATGCATTAACATCCGTACTCTGCTGTAGTTTGGAGTTCGGCGGGAAACAATTTAGGAAAGTGCTTGATTATATCCATAATCTGCATGCAACTCTTTCGACCTGGTGCTCTGTAAGCTTCATAACTTAATATGTTCTCAGCTAAAAGCATGTTGCATCTGATTAATAACTTCTTAGCAACAAGTGAATGTGCAAAGATTTAAATGTTGTAGTGTTTTTACTACATCAACCTCCATTTTTATTCTTAACAATTGCGAAATTGTTTAAAAATTGGTGTGGTGGGAGAAAAGCATATTTCGAATATTTGTGAGAAATTGTGTTAGAGTATATCGTTATATGAAATTTATATTGACATATTAATTGTGAATTATTGTGAAATTGTGAAAACCTTTTTGCACTTATTACTCATGTAGATTTATGAAACTGCATATTCATTTTCTAACAAAACATCATCAGTATTTCTCTGAAAGGTTTTTAAACAACATATATTAATTTTACTCAGACTTTCAGATGAAAAAGATACATTTTTCATGCTGCAGCGGTTCATCAATAATGGGCGGAGGAGTGAAATTCAGTCTCAGAAGTGTGTGATTCATGAGAAATAGGCTGAATATCATTTGACTAATCTTTCTCCATAGATGTACAAAAACTCTAGATGTTGTGTAGAAATCCTCAGTTGATCAAAATTGACCAGAAATACAAATGGATTTACTATTTGTTTTTAATGGTTATTTCACTTAAAAAGTAATTAAAAAAAAATAAATTAATTAATTAAAAAAAAAAATATATATATATATATATATGTGTATTTTGATTGTCTGACTTGGTTAAAAACAAATCTATTTATTTATGATATTTTATTTTTATTTTATTTTTATTAATTCTTGTTCTTG
>JAUYWG010000050.1:17873032-17886471 GCA_034779775.1 Enteromius afrohamiltoni
GACATTAGTACTGTCAAACAATTGCATACAAAATAAATTTGTGTGTTTATAATATACTTATATTTATATATATATATATATATATATTTAGTATATATTTAGAGTATATTTACATGTCTATATTTATATAATTTATATTATATATTTAATACATAAAATAGCATTTTTCTGAAATACATACATTTGTATGTTTATATACTGTATATGTAACGGAGGCGCTCTGGCGACAGACACTAGAGGTCATGACCTTTAGCCTTCTGGTTAGAGCGCTCGCCTCTCAAGCCGGAGACTTGGGTTCATGACCCGCTCGGAGCGAGGACGAGTCGTGGTGGAAGTGGACCCACGGGGGTTACATATACATAATAAATATAAAACACAGCACACACACAAATAACACGGAAACAAAAACTGATTATTTGAAATTAATCATGTGACAGTGCTAGTTTATAGAGTAAATGTACACACACACATACATATATATATATATATATATATATATATACATTAATCACGATTAATCGTTGCTCAGCACCAGTTTTCATTTTAGATAACAATAAAAGCCTTATATTTAAAGATCATTAACTGGCATCAGAATTTGCTGTAATTTAGTGATTTTTTTTTTCCGGCAGGTGACTACGATAAGATGCGTCCCGACAGAGACGAGCAGAAGATCACAGTGCAGAAGATCGTGGTCCATCCTCACTTCCACGACTACACCTTCGACAGCGACATCGCCCTGCTCTATCTGTCCCAGCCCGCGGCCCCGGGGCCCTTCTCGGTCCCCGTGTGTCTCCCAAACGCGGCTCTGTCCGAGCGTCTGCTGAAGCCCGGGGAACAGGGGCTGGTGTCAGGATGGGGCTCCACGGGCTTCCTGAAGCGCTCCTCTCGTTTCCTGAGGAAGGTGCTGCTCCCGGTGGCCGATCAGATGAACTGCATCAACTCCACGGAGCACGTCATCACCGACAACATGTTCTGTGCCGGATACCTGCTGGAGGAGATGGACGCCTGCACCGGCGACAGCGGAGGGCCCTTCGTAGTCAACTACAGAGGCACCTGGTTCCTGGCGGGTGTGGTGAGCTGGGGCGAGAGGTGCGCTGCTGAGGGCAAATACGGCGTCTACACACGACTGGGAAACTACTTACCCTGGATACACCAGGAGATGATGAAAGAGAACCTGTCCACTACTGAAGCTCCCTAGTGCTGCTGGGATTAATACATAAGAGAGTTTAACAAAGAGTGTAACGGTCATTAAATATGTACATGTAATATATTAAATATATTAAAAAATCATTGTTTAGAAGCATTTTTATTTCGCGTTATATTTACAGTGAACATAACTAATAAAATATACTGTCAAATAATTAATCACATCCCAAATACGTTTTGCATAATATATGTGTGTGCTGTGTATATAAATACAAACACATGCATCTATATATATATTTTTTTATATATATTTATGTATTGATATAAAATATAAGAGTAGAAATATATGTGCTAATATACATTTGCTAAATACGTTTGTATTTATATAGACATAATAAATATACACAGTACACAGGTATATTATGTAAACAAATACTTTTATTTTGAATGTGATTAATTGCAATTAATAATTTGACAGAACACACACACACGCACATACATTATATATATATATATATATATATATATATATATACATACATACTTTTTTTTTTAATAACCACAAAATCCGCGATGTACAGTTTGTTGTTATAGGACAATATTTGGCTGAGATGCAGCTATTTTACAAATCTGGAATCTGAGTGCAAAAATATAGAGAGAAGTTTAAGCCTCGCCTCTTCGTTGCCGTCAATGGTTTGCAGTTCCTAGATTTCCTCGGAGAAAATTATTTTTCTTACAAAGCATCAAGCGATAGATGAGATGACTCACGTAACACGTGTTTATTTCAAAGAAAGAATAAAAATGTACTGAACCCAAACTTTTGAGCAGTAGTGAAACGGTAAACTACTGTAACTGTAGTTCTCAACGTTATTATTAAGTGCTTCTCTTTTTAATATTTTAATGATCAAAATATCCTAAAAAACTATAAAGCAGCTCAACTGTTCCCAACACTGATAATAAAACATCAGCAGATTAGAATGATTTCTGAAAGGATCACGTGACTCTGAAGACTGGAGGAATCACAGGAATAAATTACATTTACATTTCAATGTTACAGTTTTTCTGGATTTGTAATCTAATAAACGCAGTCTTGATGAGCAGAAGAAACACCTGTGAACACCATTCAATATCTCACTGACCCCAAACTTCTGAACGCTGGTGTATATACAGTACATTAGAAAATATACAGAAAAATGTATTGAATATAATTTATTTCACTTACCTGCACACAATATATTTGTTGAACTTCCTACAGCACCAGCCAAGATTTCTTTAAGTTGGAAACATAATATTTTAATTTGGAAAATGTTTAATATTGTAATTTTTCCTCATCGGTGCGATGTCTAATATCACTGATCTTTATTATTAATAGACAAAATTAAAATTACATGACAGTTCCTAAACTGAAACAATCCACCATGTATCATCAATGAACTAACCCGTTTGTTTTCAAATGCATTATACAAAATACTGAAATAAAAAGCAGAAGGCCAGGAGAACGTGAGTAAAATGTCAGACATGGAAACTCTTTATTATGAAAGATACACATCAGAACCAAACGTTCCCAGAACAGCTCTCTGGGCTCCGAACGCTTAGCAAACACGGCTCCGCTAAAGTCACGCAGCTACAGCACAGACGCACGGCATTATGGGAATCTGAGCGCAGAACCGCAGGAGAATCAAAGACTGAATCAGACAGAAACACAGGAGCGGCGGAGGTCAGAGCGGCATGCGGTTCCCCTCCACGCTGATCTTCACCGCATGACCCGTCTTCGTCAGTCGCTTGATGTCTGCGAAGCGCCGCATCTGTTTATCCACTCGCGACAAACCCTTCTTCAGCGGAGCCTGAGACGCAGAGAGAGAGAGAGAGAGAGAGTCAGAACCCCGCAAGACAAGCACAACCCCCCAAAAAAAGTTTTTTTTTAATTGTGTAAAATGTGTTTTTCTTAGCATAATGTATGCACATATAAATACATATTAAACACACACACACACACACACATATATATATGTGTGTGTGTGTGTGTGTAAAAATAACCAAACCCTTACTACTATAAACCCAATAAAAAACAATTACAGCTTAAAACACTCCTTTTAAAATGATACTCCTACAATCACAGCCTCGCCAATTTTATATATTCACTTTAAACACAAAAAAGGAAAATAAAGGCAGAAAGCGCATCTAAAAAGAGTTCATAAACAAAACAAGCAGACTCAAGCAAAAATGCATTAAAAAGGAGGAACCAAATTCATGCCACTTAAATTGTACTATTTATATTTAAAACAAGAAAAAAAAATACATGTTTAAAAAACAAATAAATAAGCAAAATTTACATTTGGAAAAAATAGAAACTACCAAGAAAAATCAAGCCAAGAAGAAGAAAAAAAAAAAAAAGAAAAACAAAAGAAAATTAACTGATATATACAAACAAAGAGAGGGAAAAAAAGCAAGACTACTACTACAATACTACAATCAAATTCAAGCCAGAAAACTGTACTTTTTATATTTAAAACAAGAAAAAAAAACCCATACCAAAACCGACCCGATTAAAACAAAGAAGCGAAACGACTGTTCTTGCGAGTGCTGTTATTAAACATCATGTTCTCGAGCACGCTTGCGTTTTTATTTTATTCTATTCGTCTCAGCGGCTGTTACACGAACATGTCAAGAACACGGGCCTGAAGCGCTCTGCTCCTCATCCACACCCAGTGTTAGTTGGGGTTTGCGAGCGCTCATGCAGACACTTACTGCCCCCTCAGGCAGGAGCGTGTCACTACAGCGGCATTCGGTTTCCCTCGATGCTGATTTTCACGGCTCCCTGCGGCCGACGCTGCTTCCTCTCCTCAGCGAAACGCCGCTTGTGTTTCTCCAGCAGACTGATGCCCTTCCTAAAGCTCCTCTACCAATCACACAACAGTGAACAAACTCTTCCAGAGAAGCTAAGCGTCATCGTTTCTCTCGGTCCTGCCTCATGCTTCCGCTCTTTAACTGAGCATCCGTCAATCATTAAGCCCCGCCCACACCCATGCCCCACCCACTTACTCTGTTGGAGTCTACATCCACATTCCATTTGGGCCGAACCACGTAATCCTTATTGGATGGCATGGGCACACGAGCTCGAGCGCAGAACCCCGGGTCACCCGGACGCAACGCCCTGATAAACACAAAATATTACATCAGACAAAACACGTGTGTGTGTGTGTGTGTGTGTGTGTGTGTATAAATAAAAGGAAATAATAATTTTCATTAATTAGCATTCATAATATCAATGACAGATTATATAAAGCATCTTTAAGTTATAATATAACAAACATTTCATTGTGATAAATAATCAAATAATAAATGAACACTATTTTATTTTGTAGATATTTCATCATATTTTAATCAATTATTTTAATTTTGGAATAATAAATTATACAATAATACATTTTTAGAAGTGCTTTTATTTACATCCAAAATAAAAGTTTTTGTTAATATAATATGTGTGTGTGTGTGCGCATCTTGTGTATATTTATTATGAACACACGAAGAAACACAAATGCATGTAAATACTTAGAAATATTTGTCAAATCTATACATGTCTTTATATTAAATTTACTTTTAAATTTTTATAAATTAAAAATAAATAATAATTTAATATATAAATGTTTTATTTTTCCTAAATATATATCCATCTAAAATTTTAATTAATTTTTTTCACTTAATTCATTTCAAAGAAATGTTTACATTCACACACACTACATGATGCATTTTAAATAAGAATGTTTTTATCAAATTATCATCATGGTAATTACCATTAATACAAAATTAGAATGAATTAATTATTTATATTAAATACGATCACTTTAATAAATTAGCATTAATAAAATTTATAAATATTAATAAAATGTAATAATAAATGATGATTAAGAACAATGCATCTGCTGTGTTTAAATGTCATTTTAACGAACCTGCAGTTTCTAAAACATTACGCTCAAACAGACTTCTCTATGTATGATCTGTTTCTGTTATTTATGTCGTGAGGCGAGACTCACTTCTCCTCTCCGGTGAGCACTTTCTCCAGATCCCTGCGAGGAGTCTGTCCTCCGGAGCTGTGGGAGGAAGCAGATCGAGAATGAGCCAATCACACGCCTCCGCCTGCGTCACATGATCACAGGCAAAACATGCGTCCGAGTCACGCGTTTGTTCAGCGTTCGCTCGTCTCATCCACATCATTAGTGCACACACACACACACACACACACACGTCAGCATGATGCAGGGACTCAGGCTTTCCGTGTTTAACAAGCTGAAGATGACAATGAATGAACACGGAGCGATGGAGAGGGTGAGTTTGGGGTTAAAGGTCAAGACTCCAGCACTGAGACTCAGAAGAGTCACACTGAACAGAATGAAGCGTAGCAGCAATAGTAACAGATAACTGAATTGAGACTTACATATAAACAAATTAAAAAATACAATTATGTTTCCACAATATACTGATAATATTAATCCTTTTATTATTATTATTATTATATAAAACTTTAACAAAAAATAAGTTAAACCAGTTCATAGGATAAATCTAGTTTTTAAGATAAGAGATAATACATAAATAAAAATATTAAAATATTATAGCAGCGTTTCACAGATGTATTAAAAACACATTCTTTAAACTAAAATATATTGTTTCAATATTTATGACTATAATATCTACTAATTGCCTTTATAACATTATTATTAAATGGAATTATTATTGTTGCTATAATTGGAATAAAAACATTGTTGCAACTTCACAGAAACAAATACTACTATTGTTATTTTATTTGTGTTCATTATTGTTTTAATACAAATATTTATCGATACCAATATTCATAAATATTTGCATTAAATAAATAAATAATATTAATAAAAAATACACAATTAATATATAATAATAAAATGTATTATCTGAATTTAATCACAACGGTATGGAATATGAACCAAGACGACGTGTTCTAATAGAGTCACACACACCAGTGTTAAAATCATTACTGATCTTGACGAGGTCGAAAAGGTTCGTGCTCACACACACACACACACACACAGAACCTGAGCGCCGGGGCAAAGACGTCTGGCTCTTCCCGTCTCTCAGACGTCGGAGGCTCACTTACACACCACAGAAAGAGGAAGGAGGGACTGAATGACAGTGAGGAGTGACAGATGACTGACAGGCGGAGTGTGTGTGCGTCTGTGTGTGTTACCTGAGGCGTCTGCGCGGGGCGATCTGCTGGTCCAGGTCTCTCTGCTCTCTCTCTTCTCTCGTCATTCCCTTGTAGTTGGACGATAAGCCGAAGATGGGCCGAGACCACTCATCTGCACACACACACACACACACACGTGACTGCAGGAACACACACTCAAACAGATCCAGATCCAGTCAAGTCAAAGTGTTCGTACTGATGAGTTTGAGCGCTAGGTCTTTGTTCAGTCGGGACTCTTTTGGGTGTTTGTAGAGGTACATGACGGCCCGGCCGATCCCACTGAGCTTCAGCGTTTCCTGACTCACGCTGGGCAGCTGAGAACAAACATGAACATATTAACATGCATTCAGTAAAAGTAGATCCCCCTAACTCAATGCAATTAATACATTATTTATAAACATTAAAAACAAAACAAATTCAATCAAGAAAAATACAACTAAAAATACTTATATATAATTATAATACTAATAATGCAGCAATAATAATTAGTGACAAAAAATGATCCAAATCATGAAATGTAAACAAACTAATTAAAAAAGTAATCTAAATAATTAATACTTAAAATAGTAAATAAACAAAACTACATCTCCTTGCACAATAATAATAATAAAACATCTGAATAATAATAAAATAATAAAAACCACACCCCCAAGCTCCATAAACACCGAATGTAATAAAAAGCATGTAATGAATTAAAAATACACCATAAATATTTAAAAAATAAATAGTGAAAGTAGAAGATTACAATACATCTCTCCTTTAACAGACAATCATAGCTCCAGACTCACTTCCTGCAGGATCTTGAGGAGCTCCTCTCGTATCTTGAGCGCTGGGAGACTCTTATCCGGGAGAGGACTGATCCACTCCTTTATGGCCGTCATCACGCCGCTGTCTATGAACGTGTCCTTCAGATCCTGCCTACACACACACACACACACTTAAACCACTTTTTTTCCTGGAACTGCAGCGAGGTGAACACACATCTCCTTCCACAGGAAGTGGAAACACTCACTTCTTCAAGTGCATCACCACTGTGGGCAGCAGCATCAGCTTCTTCAGAGCCGGTTTCTTCTGACTGTTCAGAGTCCGGTCCTCCTGAAACACACACACATATTTAAAATGGATTCTGTTTCGATGATCTTATTGACTCTCATCATGAAACTACACTGAATCCATGCTCTTCCTTTTGCCAACTTAATATTCACACACACTAGTCTTTAAAAGGTTCAATTCAATTTACTCCACATCAACTTACATCTCTATTTTAACCCATAAATATGCTAATAACACACACACACACACACACCTCTGCAGCTTCTGTCATTTTGGTGATCATGGCGCTCACGACATCATCGGCGTCGCTGATGAACGTGCCTCCGTCTCGATTGCGTCTGCGTTTGCCGCTCTGGGCTTTCTTACGGGCCAGCATGATCTCAAAGTCCGACATGAAGGACATGCTGAAACACACACACACACGGTTATGCACGCAGAGCTTCACAGCAGCAGAGTGTGTGTTTGCTGCGTGTAAGCTATTACTCTTTTCCTCCTCGGTCCACATCATCGTCTGAATCCGAGTCGTTGTCCAGTCCCTTCTGCCCCGGAGCCTGAGTCTGCGGCCGCTCGGCCTCCAGCTCCTCTTGATTGAAGCCCTGAACACACACACACACACACACACAGGGTCAAAGGTCAAGAGGAAGAGGGGGAGTACTTCATTGGTTTGTTTCAGTGAATCAGTTCAACTCCAAAAACTCATTAAAAAAACAAATAATACTGAATAATTAATCCAGATAATTATCTGACGAACAACGGTCAATTTCTGAATTTCTCAATATAATTAAAATACGGTTCACTGAATTTATTTTACATTTTAATGGCAGCATTAATAATTATAATCGTTACTATACTTAAATAATCAATATTGTATATAGCAAATTATATATCAAATATATTTTTATATTACAGCTCTTATGATTTTTAATAATTATATAGTTTCCTCTTTAACTTTAAATGAATCGTATTCTGCTTGACGTTTTATTTTAATTAATTTATCATTTTTTTAATACAATTAAACCGACTTCTCTTTTTGATGAATAGAATAGATTATTAACGCGAGCTCACCGTAAACTCCTCCTCTTCCTCGTCACCGGACTCTCCGAAGATGTCTGCGATCATTTTCCTGGAAGACAGAAGGACAGTTACACACACACACACGGGCAGAGAGAGAGAGAGAGAGAGAGAGAGATGAAGAGCGCTACTGACTCTTCCTCGTCGTCGCCGGAGTCACTGTCGCTGCCGAACAGAGCCTTCTCGTCCTTCTTCCCTGCATCTCTCTTCATCGTCTCATCCTCATCCTCGCTGTCTGAGCCCAGCTCTTTCAGTTTAGCTGCTAAACTCTTATCAGGACCCCCAGAGCCTTCATCACTGCCAGAGTCTTCATCAGACACCAGCCTGCTCTTCTTCACCTCTGCAGAGACACACGCCCATCATCATCATCATCATCATACAGTGAGCATGAATGACAAACCGTAACTCTACCTTTATCTTCCTCTTCGTCACTGTCTGAGAGAACAGCCTTCTTCCTCTTCACTGATAGAGATTTCACAAAAAGCAGTGAGTTTTATTATTATTATAATAGTACAAGTGTATATTACAAACAGTAAAATAATATTATAAACCATACTGCAGAATTATATTCTAAAGCAACATAAATATACACTAGTTGAATAATAGTTGAATTATGAAATATAAAAGCAATACTATATCTTATACACACACACACATTAATTAGTATTATGAAGTTTTTAGAAATGAATTAAATAATGTTAAACATTCAAAGCAAACACACCAGGCTTCTCATCTTCATCATCGTCGTCGTCACTGGCCAGAGCCCGTCTTTTAGGCCCTTCATCCTCATCACTTCCCGCTTTCTGTTTGGGTCTCTCATCCTCATCCTCACTGTCTGAGTTCATCACAGCCTTCCACTTCCCCTTCTTCGTCCCTCCCTCCTCTTCCTCCTCCTCCGAGTCTTTCAGAGTTTTCTGTTTGGGTTTGTCCTCGTCTGAATCGCTGGCCTCGTCTGATTTGGGGCTGCGTTTCTTCTCCGTTTCCTCCTGCTCCGAGTCGCTGGCGGGGTGAGGTTTCTCCTCCTCTATGTCAGAGGTGCTCGCTCTTCGCTTCACAGGAGAGCTACCCTCCTCATCCTCATCGCTGTCTGCAGGCCGAGGCGGCTCCGGCTCTGAATCGCTCCCGTCTCCTGCTCCACGAGCCTCGTGATCCGAGCCGCTGTCTGCGTTCTCAGACCTCCTGGCGTCCTCGTTATCACTGCCCTCATCCTGCAAGAAACGCAATGGATGTGAATGGGTGCCGTCAGAAGACTTCGCTTCCATCCTCTCCAGATGGCGTTAAAGAAACGCAATGGATGTGAATGGGTGCCGTCAGAAGACTTCGCTTCCATCCTCTCCAGATGGCGTTAAAGAAACGCAATGGATGTGAATGGGTGCCGTCAGAAGACTTCGCTTCCATCTTCTCCAGATGATAGCCTGGAGTGCTGTGGATTATTGTGATGCATTTATCAGACGCTCATTCTGACGGCACCCATTCACATCCATTGCTACATTTCTCATCTACATCTTTGATAGCCTGATGGCCAATGCATTTTCAGCAGATCTCCAGTTTTGGGTGAACCATTTCTTGAAGTCTAAGCCCTAAGCATCAGACTAACCTCAGACTGTCGTGATTCAGGTCTGGCATCCTCCTGCTCGTCCTGAACTGGAGTAGCGCTGCCATCATCTGAACAAATATAAATCCATCTCAGTACTTACATGGTAATACATCTTTATCATACTCCTACATCACGGAAATGCCGCAATTTTCCAGCATAAGTGACCAAACACATTGTACTGAAAAAACAGCATGATGAATTATACTGGATCTTTACTACAGTCACAAAGCTACTTCATGTTGTTACTGTATTATATGCACAAATACGTGGTATTACTTATTCACAAAACAAGAAATGTGAATACTTATAAGGTTATGCATGTCTATTAGTCATACACCATGCTACGCCAGTGTACTTTTAAGAATACCATGGTTTTACCGTGGAAAGCGGCCAAATGCGTGATATTACGTTACGTAAGAGTCTGGAATAAGAACAGTGTGTTGTTTTAAGCTTACCTGAGCGGATCTCCTCGTCTCCATCCATCTGGACTGAGGACAGAACCGCCCTGCTTCTGTTTCTCCCGCACACACACACACACACACACACTCACAAACCAATAACAACAATACACCCAGAACAAACGCTGAGCAGTTCTCGGAAGCCGGCTCTTCTGTGGATCCGCGCGGTCTATCTGTCCCTGTTCGTCAGCACACACATGAGCTCTTATGAGTTAAACTGCGGATGTATTCTTACAGATTGTCAGGAACTGTCCCTGTTTTCCTTTCTTCCTCTAAAATGGTGTCGCCGCTCTGGGACGCATGCGTGCGACCGCGCCGACGCTTTAATATTACGTCAGTAGAAACGTCGTCATTCGAAGGGGCGGAGCTTCGCAGCGTTGGCGGGATGTTTTTTTTATTTTGGGTACAAAACATTATAGACAAGTGATAATAGAATAATTCTTTCATCTGTTTTAAAACATTTTTTTGTTTGTACGTAGACTGTTTTCTTTGAATAAAAAAGCAGTGAAAACTATTACTGTTGTACTAATGGGTATAATATATACTAACTAATAATCTTTATTATTAATCAGTCAATATTTTTCTCCTCTGACATATACAGTCAGTCATTTTCATATTGTGTCCCTATCAAAATGATAAAAACAGAAAACTGAACCAGGCAGCAAAGAAAAGTGAAGTTTTTGGTTGTGTATTTAAAAACAAAGCACCAGCAGAGTCATTTCATAGTTAAATAGCTTTTAATTCATTCGTTCGAATAAGACACAAACCTTTAAGACATCATATGAACATACTGTATATTACATGATATTAATTCCTGTAACTGTTTATGCATTTATTTTTATTTGGTGTGCATTTAAAGTCAACACGAAACTGCATTCCCAATCCATTTTACTTTCAGACACATTATTCAGTAAAACAAGTGG
Source organism: Enteromius afrohamiltoni (assembly GCA_034779775.1). Classification (NCBI taxonomy): domain Eukaryota; kingdom Metazoa; phylum Chordata; class Actinopteri; order Cypriniformes; family Cyprinidae; genus Enteromius; species Enteromius afrohamiltoni. The sequence goes on from JAUYWG010000050.1 coordinate 17,884,499, forward strand.
TTTATACACAAACAAGACACGCATTAAGAAAGTAAACGGGGTCAGTTTGGATTTCATGTTGACTTTAATACCCTAAATATTCAGCGTAAGTGTGAACGTCCCTCAGAGTTCAGTGTAGAAGCGTGTTTTACTGCAGCACGATATAAAAACAGGTCAAACGCTTTGAGTAAAACCAACAGCACAGCCTAAAGTCAGGTGGAGAACAGTCAGTGTGGATGAAATGAGTTGGACCGGATCGCCTCAAACACACACACACACACTAAACACGCTTTAATACGGAGCGTCAGTCACGTTAACGGTCACACACTCAGTGATTCAGAGCAGATGATTAGTTTTTAACATTAAGATTTCCCTCTTTTGCTTTTTTCCCTCGTCCCGTAGTGCAGCAGTGTGACCTCTGACCTCACTTGACCTCAGACCTTCCGGTCCCTCTCTAGTTTTTCTCCTCTTCGTCCTCAGAGCCGCGGAGGAACTGACGGCGAGAGAGTTTCTCCGGGTCGTGTGACGCCATGTTACTGAAATCACGGAAGATATCCTGGAATGTTTCGTCGTCTCCTGAGGAAAAGAAGAATTTGTGCTCTAGAAACAAAACTTGAGATTTTTCTGCTTAATATTTGATGAGGAGAAAATCTGGCAGCACACGAATGATATGAAAAGTGAAAATGTGCAAGCTTTTCAGCAGATACTATTCTGACAAACATTTACTTGTTAATTTATTATTATCATTATTTGATTTATTCATTTTTACATATTTATTGTGCGTGCATAAATATTTACAATGTAACGGTTTTCATTTAATATTTTGTAAATATGACAGTATTGTATAATGCAAATTATTTTATTTAAATGTAAATTATTAAGTTAACATAAAACATTATACTGTTCATTTAGCTATATTAAGTGTAACTATTTAATATGATTATGCTGTCGGCACAAATTTTGCATTTTTGCATTCCATTATTACTATTATGCATGCATTTGTGTATTAATGCATTCATATTAAAAAAAGATTGATTTGAAATTAAAATGTTAGTATTAATTTAGAATTATGTAATTACAATAATATTTACATCTTAAATATGTTAATATTTATTAATATTGATACAGTTTTAATATAAATGTAATATTTTTAAATCATAAAATGCAAAAAAAAAAAAATAATAATAAAAAAATAAAATATATATATGCAAAATGCATATATGCATTTTTAAATACAATTATTTCAGAATTACAATGCTTCACCAAATAAATACATATACGATTATTGTCTTTTTTCCCCATTATTATCTTTCTTTTTTTAATTCATGTTGTGTGGGAAGTTTAAGGTAATGATTATGTATTGTTTTGTTACTTTGGATCATACGTAACATTTTCTAGAATTCAAAAATCAAAAGATGTTACAGAACATCTTACCGACAGATCCGAAGAATCCCTCTGAATCCCTCATTTCCTCATTCATTCGTGCCATTCTCAACCTGAAACACACACGCAGTATGAATGATGATTCTAGCATGCACAGCACACGCAAACACACTTACAAAGATCACTCACAAAGTGACAATGTCAGCATGGGCGGTTTCCATGGCGATACTGAGCGGATCGTTTCCCTTTTCATCAGCTGCATACTGATTGGCTCCTCTCTTCAGCAGCAGACACACCTGTCTGAAGTGACCAATCACAGAACGGCATCACATTAAAGATCACATCCAATGAAAACTGACTAATTTACTTGCCTAATAGGGACGTAACAACGGACCGTAAACTGGTAAAAAATCAGAGAGAGCTATCTGACCCTCCATGGACAGTAACATAACTGAAATCATCCCAGATCATTTAAAATCATTTTTTGTTCATTTTTTTTTCTCATTAATGTACACACGGCACCTCATATCGACAGACATTTTTGCAGATTTATTAAAAAAGAAAAACTGAAATATCACATGGTCATAAGTATTCAGACCCTTTGCTGTGAC
>JAUYWG010000050.1:17917066-17948980 GCA_034779775.1 Enteromius afrohamiltoni
GAGAGTGCTGATTATTCACTAACCCCACCCACAATCCCTGCTGGACCTGGGACTCAAACCCACGACCTTTGGGTTACAGGTCCGACTCTCTATCCATTAGGCCACGACTGCCCCAATTCCTACCATATCATACCTACTTTTATTTCACATAATGTAATACATACGTATGCTCTAAGGTGTGTTTGGTTATATGAAAATACATTACAGTGCTAGTATCTGACAGGCAAATATGTTAGACAATTGTGTGTAAAGACATATAATTTCAGAGGGAGGGGGGTCTCGCCCAGGGCGTAATTCCATGTAGCCACTGTCTATGAGGCACTATTCAGAATACACTGTGACGTTTCCCATTCAGTACACGGACAATGGCTTCCAGCTTGTAGCTGACTAAAAGTGTCTTTATCACAGTATATTTTATGACTCTTTCTGTGATTAGAATTCACATCAGATCACCAAAAGACGTTTTTCTAACACTCAGTTGATGCAGTTGTTGTCACTGTGTTTATGAAAGGATATTATATTACTTTAATATAAGGATGACACATAATTTTAATCATTTAAATACTTTCATAAATGTAACAAGCCATGGCTCCTCCTGAAGGCCATCAGCGGGAACCTTCCCCTGAGTATTAACTGTTGTATTAACACCCGGACACTTTTCACACATACCATGATCACCGCTACAGGTGTTGCCTATTAGCTACCCTTTATAAGGCCAGTCTGAAGAGGAACTAGTTGTGAAGTCTTGACTTGCCCTGGCATCAATTCTGAGCATTTCCCTTTGTTTGTTGAATTTCTTGTGTATTACCTCAGACTGTTTATATGGTTAACGATTGTTCTGCTGCCTGTCCTGACCCCTTTGCCTGGATTACGACCTGTCTTTGCCTTGTCTTTACTGTTCTGTTTACCGTGTACCAACCCTGCCTGGCTCACTTCGATTAAAGGCTCGCAAAATGGATCCTAACAATTCCGACGATCATTACAATATGCATGTAGTGTATGAATGGGTAACTAAATGATTCACAAAATCAGTCAGGGAACGTTGTTCTCATTATATTATAGTAGGGAAGGCAAAGTCATACGGTCAGTTTTAGCCACTCTACTTCTTAATCATTTGTTATTTACATGAAAATTGAAAATGTAAAAATGAAATTAAAAATATGCAAAGCAAAATAAAACACAATTTAATTGGTCTGATTAAACATTAAATTTAAAGTAGGATGTTTGTAATAGATTCTGTTATGTTCATAAAGACTCACCTCAGCTGTGAGATGTAGGGCAGACACTGGAGGAATCCCTTCACTTCACTCTCTTCATCTGTCCAGTCTCTCAGCTCTACTGGTTTCTTCTCTGTCTGGAGTTTCAGCACTTCTAGGAGGATGGAGCTCTTTCTCTCTGAGAGCTTTATTCTCCAGACTGCAGGAGCTGACTGATAAATTGGCTGTAATGCTGGAAGAACACTCCTGCCTGTTTGAGTCTCGTAGTCCTTCACACGTGAGTACAGATCCAGCAGGAAATCACAGTGCTCTTTGATACACATCATCATATACTCATCATCAATAATGTCATCATCTTCACAACAGAGAAATGATCTGTAGCTGCACACAGACGCTAACAGCTCAATGAAATTCTCTCCTGTAGTTGTATCACACTTTGAAGCTGCAACAGTCAGATTCAGTAGAAACTCTGCAGCAGATTCCCTCATATAACTGGCATCATATTCATCGATTCTGTGTGGCAAGCAAAATGATAATGTCACTACATAGAGCTGGTTTCTAAAAAAATAACTTAAATACGGCTGCCAGTCCAGTATTTAAAGCCATTCTCAGAACTAATGATATAAATCTAAAGTCTATATTTTGTCAGGTGATCTGTGTTTGTTGTCACTGTGTGCTCCTGAGTGTATTCTATGAGGCACTATTCAGAATACAGTACACTGTGAGGTTTCCCATTCAGTACACGGACAATGGCTTCCAGCTTGTAGCTGACTAAAAGTGTCTTTATCACAGTATATTTTATGACTCTTTCTGTTATTAGAATTCACATCAGATCATCAAAATAAGTTTTTTCTAACACTCAGTTGATGTGATTGTTGTCACTGTGTGATGTATCTAAAATATGAGTCACTAATCAGAATACAACACACTGAATAGATGCTCAGAGGATATGAGTAACATAAATTAACATTTTAGAGTCTCCTCTAAACAAAACCACACGTACAGTCCTGCAGAACAAGTGTCCACACTTTTGGGGGAAACAAATGGCCTAAAAACATATAGTGTTCTCTGTATATTATCTATGATTGGAAAATTCAATTCTAATATTAAAATGACACATCATTTAATTTAAATACTTTCATAAGCATGTAGTGTATGGATGAGGGACTGAAAGATTCTCAAAGTCAGTCAGTTTAAAGTAGGGTGTTTGTAATCGATTCTGTTATGTTCATAGAGACTCACCTCAGCTGTGAGATGTAGGGCAGACACTGGAGGAATCCCTTCACTTCACTCTCTTCATCTGCCCAGTCTCTCAGCTCTACTGGTTTCTTCTCTGTCTGGAGTTTCAGCACTTCTAGGAGGATGGAGCTCTTTCTCTCTGAGAGCTTTATTCTCCAGACTGCAGGAGCTGACTGATAAATTGGCTGTAATGCTGGAAGAACACTCCTGCCTGTTTGAGTCTCGTAGTCCTTCACACGTGAGCACAGATCCAGCAGGAGATCACACTGATAAAACTGATCTTCAGAATCCTGAAAGTAATCCTCATTAAAGGGAAAAGATGTGTAGCTGCACACAGATGTTAATAGTTGAGTGTAATTTTCTCCTTTATTTGTATCAAACTCTGATGCTGAAACAATCAGTTTCTGTAGAAACTGTACAGCAGCTTTTCTCTTGAAGTTTTTAGCGTCAAACCTGTGTAGACACAAAAATGATCACTTCACTGTTCAATGTACAGTAGTACAGTACAAAAATACTGCAAATTAAAATCTAAATTGTATATCATTTGACAGCTTAAAAACAACAAATTCTTCCCGTAATATCCGTTTTCAAATTAAACACTGCATTGTCATGGAAATGGTTCTTTGAAATCTTTTAGCAGTCTCCTCCCTGATGGGTCAAGTGTCATATTACTGTCAAAATGTATTACCGCATTTTAAAATCAAAACTTTTCATAATCTTCATAAAATACATATAGTTCGAGAATTCAGAATCTCAATATTACTTATACGGTGGTTAATTTGTGATAGACATAAAAAATGCGAAAAAAACAATGAATTTGGGTGTTACCCGGTGTCTGTTTGTGGTATAACACCGTAAATAAAATCTCACATGAACCTCATTTTATTAAGTTTTCAGTGAGATATATCAAGAAGCTTGAATTATTTATTTAGTAGTAGTTGAGTAGAACTCCTATTGAACCAAATGTTGTTGTTTTTCTTTAGAGATATTTAGATAGATATAGTGATCTGTTTTTGTCATGATTAACTTGTTCGGGAGATTTTACCACATAAACCACATAAACTTATAATGACACGTACAGTCCTGCAGGACAAGTGTCCACTTTTAAGGGGACACATAACTGATCCAACACAAAATATATTTCTTTATGTAATTAAGCTGGAAATATTAAACATGAACATATATGTGGCATTACTGTAAGACATAATTTATTTGAATACACAATACATATTATGATAAGCCTTTGTTACCATGTTGTACTATATTGTATTAAATTCAAAGTTTACAGCACCAAGCATCATCATTCAAATAAAGCTTCATGTCTTTAAGTCCACATCACAAGCAGTCAGCATAAGGCCTTTTCTCTGATTTAGTTATGATGCGTGTATTTTATATCTATCTCAGACTCTGAAAGATCATAAAAATAGGCGCTTTACTAGCATTACAGTTTCCGTAGGAGCACAATACTACATATATGCTTAATTATTAATTTAATCAACATTTAAATCATTATCTGGTTCAAAATGCATGCCGTTCACAAAATCATTGCTAAAACATCTGCAGTTACCCAACTGTATAAATAAAACTGAACAAGCTAAATAAAGGTACAGTGCCGGTTTTTGCCTCTTCCTGCTTTTTTTATTTTGCATATTTTACACTGCACTGTGCACACACAGTGATGAATACACATTACTTTAAATAGCAGAGTAAAGCTTCACCAGCCACACCCAGGCCAACCAGACCTGTTGAATCAAGAAGTCACCTGAACAGAACTGGTCTGACAAAGTGAAGCATGCTGAAAGAGCAACAAATCGTGCTGTGATCCAAACAAATTCAAGAACAGATTAGAACAGAACTAAGATAAATAATTCTGTAAAGCACACTCTGCTACACAGACAATGACACAGAGAAACCGTAAAACAGAGACTCACCTCAGCTGTGAGATGTAGGGCAGACACTGGAGGAATCCCTTCACTTCACTCTCTTCATCTGTCCAGTCTCTCAGCTCTACTGGTTTCTTCTCTGTCTGGAGTTTCAGCACTTCTAGGAGGATGGAGCTCTTTCTCTCTGAGAGCTTTATTCTCCAGACTGCAGGAGCTGACTGATAAATTGGCTGTAATGCTGGAAGAACACTCCTGCCTGTTTGAGTCTCGTAGTCCTTCACACGTGAACACAGATCCAGCAGGAGATCACATCTCGCATAATTTACAGATGATGGCAATTTTTTCAAAGTTTCTTCTATGTTCTCTTTCTGGTGGAGAGCAGCTTGAAGACACAAATCCAGTATGAATAATCTCTTTCTTTTCTCCCATGATTCAGCTGATTCATTCTGTTGTTGTGGTACCACAAAACTAAAGGAAGAGTGATAAACATTCCGTTAGAGAAGACAAAAAGAGGACACGTCACTTTAAAAATAATCAACAACGATTTGTTAAAATATTTTGTCAAATAAATGTTGTCAAATCAGATCAGCAGGAGAGAGATGAGCACTTCAGCCTCTGAGGGTTTTGGAGGGTTTCAGGAAAAGAACAGGAAAAGAGACAATGAATTGTAATGACTCAAAAAATATTCTTGAATTAGTTTCGTTACACCATTTACACAAGACCTACAGACAAACAAAGGAACTGTAACACATAATAAAACTGCAATATTTCACCGTTCATGCCCCATCATCCCCACATCTTCTTCTACATCCTGGGGGTCCATAACCTCATATCACAGTTGTCTCAACTGTCTTCTAAGGAAAAGAAAATAACGTATAAAACAGCTCAAAATGTAAAAACAATTAAATAGGGTTGAATGGAGTATGAGCCAGTGATTAAGTGATAAATAGCTTCCTCACCTTGATGACAATTTAATTGAAAACTATTAAACTCTCTCCTATTATGTACATTAAATACACACAACATAATTAAATGTAAACATTTAAAGCCATAACATTAAAAAACTATATTTACGAACAAAAATGGTCAATAAATTGCTAAAACACTTTGATACTGATAGCATAAACCTTAGAATAAGCCTGACTGAAAATACTAATAGGAGCTTTTAGTTAAACATACTTTTGTTATATCACAGACACACAGCTCTATTTATTTTCTGTCGTCTGATGACCGATCTTCAGTTAATAAAGTCAGTAGGTAATTTGACAGTAGGTCCCGCCCCCATGGTCTTAATTCGTCCTTTATCACTTCCTACCTGCTCCCGTCTTGCAGCATGCGGAAATAACCTTCCCGAGGAGTTTGTTGTGAGTAAAATGGAGCTGGAGCTAGACCAAGTGGGCGGGGCTTCACTGGTCCAGACTCACCGCCGCACAGGTAGAGTCCGTTCGAAAGAGTAACATGAAGCTGCAGATCTGTCGCTTTTTCAGACAGCGCCACCTGCTGTTTGATTGAACACTTGTTGAGTAGCGTAGTGATGCTGTAATAATTTCCAACATTATAAAATGTTGACAAGTAGCAACATCGGACAAGGTTATTCGTTTTATTAAAGCAATTCCTGAAAATGACCATGTTTTTTTACATAAATCAATGTGACATCTAATTACACCGACAAAGTAGTAGTTACGATTTATAGTTAGACAAAACTTTATTTTATTTAATATATATACTAACCCATTTTTTTCTCCATTGTTTACAGCTCGATGACTTGTAGGACCTCATGAAAAAGCATACAAAAATAAAGCTTGTTGTGAGAAAATGACTCAAAGCACTATCATTTTGTATGTATAAATGACTGAAAATATTTAAGTAAATGAACAATTTCTATTTACAAATACAATTAATAAAAATAAACCAGACTTAATGCATTAAATCCTATCCTATGTGTAATATTTTACATTGTAGCGCACAGACTTTATAATTATGGGGAAATTGTTGTTATTGTGTTGTCCCAGCAATGATAGAGTTAATGCGGGGGAGTTCAGGAAAACCCAGAAGTGAGAGACAGTTTATATCTAAGGACAAAATTTTAGCATGTGTAAATAGTTTTTTTTTTTCTTAGATAAACCTGCACAGATGCGTCAGACACTACTTTTGCGATGACAGGATCCATAGTCATTTCTTCCTAGCAATTATATATGGTCCATTTAATATTTTCCCCTCTTGCGAAACTTTTGGGAATTCTGAATTTCACATAGTTTAGTAACGTACAAAAGTTTTTAGTTATTACAGATTTTCTGTATTATATTACTTAATTTAAATCATCATAAATATTAAAAACAAGTATGCAAATACTATTTATGTGGCATTGCCCATTGGCGTTATGTTTGCATCAATTTATGGTTATTTGTAAAGCAAAAACGACTGTGAGAACCCTTATCCACTGCGAATGATTGACAGATGACAGATGGCTGCCTAAATTAACCGCCGAGGAAAAGAAGAATTATAGCGCCATGAAGTCTACGTGTGGCCAAAAGCATATTGCATCCGTAGTGTTAAGCGCCGCAATAGAGAATGAATGGGAAAAGTTAAGAGAAGTGACGTTTTCGCTTTATCTTTATTGATAATTAGAAATGTGCATTATACATGCATTTTTTTTATAGATAGGCACGCCGAGTCGATGCTGATTTGCGATATTTTTATATGAAAGCTCAATTTGCGATGAAACGATTGCAGAATCGCATTATATAATCAGATTAAAGACGTCAACCCGGAAGTCTGCAATAAATGCGTATACTTCGTAGTGCGTTGGTGGTATAGTGGTTAGCATAGCTGCCTTCCAAGCAGTTGACCCGGGTTCGATTCCCGGCCAACGCAAATGAATTTTTTAAACTTACACGCTCCAGTGATTCCTTAATGGCTAAACAGATGTAATATGTGGAACATCCAAATCGTTCAGTGTTTTTTTTTACAAGTTTATATGAATATTCTGTATCTCACGGCGCTTGCGAGACTAGTGTTCAGAAACAGCTGATCGTGCGAGGCAGAGCATCAGTCCGCAATGTCAGCTCAGCGCAGGAAAGACGCCCAGCAGTGTGATCCCAAATTCGGCTATGATATAATATAGATCAGGGGTGGGGAACCCTGGTCCTCAAGGGCCGCAGTCCTCGAAGTTTTTCATACAACCCTGCTTCACAACACCTGACTCAAATCAAATGGATCCAACAGCCAATGAAGTTCTGCACAATCACTAGTTAATTTGCATCAGGTGTGTTTGCACAGGGAAACCTTTGCAGGACGAGGGCCAAGGTTCCCCATCCCTGATATAGATGGTAGAAAACACTTATTAGGTTGATTTCTTTGCCAAAAAAAACAAACAAACGAAAAAACTTGGCAGTCAATCATGATGGAAGAACAAACAAGTTACGGCATGTTCCCTAATGAGGCCGTAATATGTATTCTGTGGTGAGTCCCCCCACATCCTGGCCCCATGGCTCCTTGAGCACCCTTCTCACCTTTTTCACCCCTGACCCATTTTCATTCCTGATTGTTAGAAATTAAAATAAAATTAAATAAAGCAAGTAATTAAAATCACAGGCCTGTCACCGCAACTCAATAGCTTGTTCAGTTCCAGAATCAATACGGGATCAAAAACAGCATGTTGCTTCAGGTCCACAAGGCACTAGAAATTCCAGTGAACCACTCCAATCATGACCTGTGCATATCTGAGTGCCTGTGACCCATCTCGCCTGATGGAAATGGAACCCCACCTGCTGAGAGACGCCTCTCACAGGGATCCACACACAGGTACAGCTGCCCCTTCCCCCTTAACATGGACCGTAGGGGATCCCCCCTCTGCAACTTCTGGGTCACTCAGGCAGCCTCTGAAGATGTGGACTCGCTGAATCCTCCACACCTTCAACATCGACAGTTTGAACAGTGGCACTTTAAAAAGAATCTCCCTGATGCACTATTTCACAGATGACATGAGCCTGCTTCAGTCTCTGTAGGTCTGTCTGGTGCACAACATTAAACGCTGCTGGCAGAAACTTGCAGAAAGGACTGTGCAGTGGATGGTGCTCAGACATACACTCTGAAATATGCATACACCAGAATGACACAGTACAATATGAAATTACTGTTAATATACTATTATGTACAACTTCTTATAATAAAAGTTTGAAAACGTAAAATAAAAATATATGTAAAGCACAATAACACTATTAATGTTAATATTCTGTTTACTAAAAAAAACAAACACAAAAGACAGTTTAGAGTTACACAGACCTTGTTTTACTGTACAGTAACAAGTTATTTACATTCTTAGTAATGGCCTATATACAAAAAAATGTAAAAATAAAACAATAAAAACAAGAGATGGACAGTGTCACATGGTTGTAAGTTATAACTTAACAATAAAATAAATACTTAACAGTCAGAGAGATCGGACGCCCCTGGAGTCCAAAAAGACATGATATGAGTCTGCTTTGACGTGAAGGATGTGAAGGAGACAGAAACACACACACACACACACACACACACAAACACACTTGACATTTACATCTAACAAGATATTACTTAGACTCTCACACACACACACACACACACACACACACACACACACACACTGAAGTGTGCAAAGCAGTTAAAGGGTAAAGACAGTGTTTGTCTCAGACACGGTCAATGCTCAATCCCAGAAGAGTTTGTAAAAAAGCTTTTAGAAACACTATAGAAAACATTTCTCTCTGTTGTCAAGGCGACTGTGACATTGTAAGTTTGTATGGCATTATGTATAGTATTTCACGTTTTGTCCTGACCAGGCACGACAGACTGTGTCTGTCCACACGACAAATATACTTCAATACTTCACGACTGACTGACTTTGAAAAAGAAGGTAATACCAAAGTCAGAAACATGGTAAACTAGTAGCTGCTTGCATTCAGATCAACTCGAGGAAGCTTTTCTGAAGTTACGTTTGTTCAACTTGCAGTGCCTTAAACTTATAATTACAAGTTCGACAAAACAAGTTGAAAAGTCAATCATACTTCTGATATATAGGAGTGCTTGACTCTGTGCTTAATGATTAAGAGTAAAGACTGTTTCGGCAACACTTCCCAATACGGTGTCATTTAACACTAGTTAATGTATAAGTTAAAATGAACTTACAGTGATCAACACATTTATTATACTCTTTATTCCTCTTTGTTGTTGTTTCCAACTTGTGATTTTAAGAATTAAAATTAACATTAACTATGATTAATAAATGCTGTGCTGTATTGTCCAATCTTAGTTCATGTTAACTAATGTTAACTAATGGACCTTATTGTAAAGTGTTGCTGAATAAAACTTGCAATTTCTAACCTGATAAAATATTTTACAGCTTGGTATTTTATGATTTATTGTATTATTTATTTGTACCTTGAATGAAATGCAAGTCGGTTTTTGGATAAAAGCACTGGCCAAATGCATAAATAGAAAAACTTTGTAAAGTTTTAGAGCTTGACGTAACTACAAACACACATATACTATAAATAGAGTTATAAATGTCATTAATCAGTTTCTTTATCTGTGCAGGTTTTTCCAAAATGAATGAATTATTTGTTAATTGCTTCAGTGGTTTAATTAAATGTTAAATGTATTGGCTTTTAGTTTTTTAACCTTTTTGATGCTCGTTTTGTTTTATTTAGTCATTTTGTGCCATTATTGAAGCGCTCCCGTTATATGTAATCATGTCGACTGATGTTTTTGACCAATGAGATTTGACAGTGGGCGGGGCTAGTGTAGTCTTTGATTTATATAAAAGAGCGCTTTCATGAAGTCACCTGGTTAAGACTGAATCTGTGAAATACTCTGCCATCGCTGCTCTTTTAAAGCCAACATATCTTTAAAATACCTGCTTTAAAGGAATGTTTCAAGGTAAAAGTTATTCTCCGTCGACAGCATCACACTGAAGTCAAACACAGTTTGCTGACTTCCACTTTAAGATGCGGTACACAGCTTTTATATTTCATTAAGTGCCTGCATCAACACTTCTCGTTTAGTCTGAAAGCAGTGCACACTAGAGCAGAGCAGCTGTTTAATACAGGAATACACGTATTTTCAAGTTGATATGAGATTCCTCAGAATGCTGGTGGAACGTTAAGGCATCCAGAAAGAGGAAATGGAGGGGTGGGGCAAAGCGGGGCGTTTGATTGGTCAAGTTTGATAAGTCAGTACAGTTGATTGTCACAACAACATGTTAAAGGTCTCATGCTTTTCACCTTCCCAAACCTAATGAGCTCCCTACTTAGACAGCACGTGAAGGCATTACACACTTGTAAAACACCTTCTTTAAGGTAGCGTCACATGTTTGATAAAGTAGAGAAATTGTGACTATTGTTTCTTCAGTTGATGGAATGAATAAAAAAAAAAAGACTGCTTTGTATATAAGTGTCTGCTGAAAGCATAAATTTACATTTTCAGTTGGGAGACTTTATTTTTTGGTCAATCTTTAAATCATTATTAAATAATTTATGCCATATTATTTGCATATATGTCATCAATTTTATAACAATAATTATAATTAATAATTATTATTATTTTATTTAATATAAATGTTATTTCTTGAAAACAATGCTAGAGGATATTTGGGTTGGAGACATTTTTGTTCATCTTTAATTAATTTTATAATTGTTTTAATATTATTTATTTATTATAAAATTGAATTTTATATTCTTTACATGTATTGATTTAACTGAATGCAATTTAATACTATTTTTTTTTTTTTTACCTTAAATAAAATGCAAGTTGCTTTGGATAAAAGCATCAGCCAAATGCATAAATGTAAAATGAAAAAGTACTTTACCCAATATTACATTTATACTGGAAATAATTTTAGAGTCTCTCTGGTGTCTAGGAAGGCAGCTGTCTGTGTAGGCAGTAAATAAAGGCAGCTCACTAGGTTTTGAACAGAGCCAAAGAGCTTCAAGACAACATGAAACTGTATTCACCATACACTTAGCTTATGATAAATGAGCTTTTAGAAAGAAACTGAATATATTTAGCAGAAAATAATGGGGGACCAGTCTTATGTTGGATCACCCTTGTTTTGGCTGCTCCAGCTGAAAACCAGTTATATATAATCATGTGGACTAAAGTTTTCGTGTGCCCTTTGCACATTGAGTTAATGGTTATTAAATTTGGATGACAGGTTTAGAAGACAAACATTTGTTACTTTAAGGGAGCTTAAGTATTTAAATAAGAAAAAGGGTGAATAGAAGGATTTCATGTTGTCTTCAGTGAATTTTCATTTGGCTGAATGCCCATTGGCTCTTTAAAGTCTGTGGCATTGGCTCGACCCTCTGATGGCTCTTGATAAATCTCCACCTTCTAGGTAGTCAAATAGCAATGATGTCACAGAGGTGGAGAACAGAAGGCACTGTGATTGGTCGAGTGGTCGTTGGGTGGAGTGTGGCTGCTCACAGTCGTGACTGAGCATTTGATTGGCCAGTGAAGCTGCGTCACGTCCGAACGAGGCTTCTGATTGGCTGCGGAGCACCTAGGCTTCGCGGGCTGTGCTGTTTCGACTCAAATCCCTGATTCCCTGCAGGATTCGCTTCATGTGGCCGACTTTAGTCACTCCCAGATCCTGACACACACACACGAAAGATGCTTGAATCTGTAGTTTTTGGCTCAAATAGTACACATATTGCTCTGTACACAACAAAGCATTTGATAATCACAGGGATTTTCAAGGACCTCAAATTTGACCATCCTCATGAAAAGGCAGTTATATTTTTTTCATGTGTACAAACCTCATTAACACAGTGAAAAATTATTATTATTATAAATGTGTACAATACCAATACAAAAGTATTTAGTGTCTATTAAAAATTATGTTTCATCATAATATTTTTTTCCACTCATTATAGTACTTTATGGTTATATGCTGAGCTATTCATATACTATAGTTAGTTTATTGTTCATATTTTATATGAAATTTTATATTTATATTTAATTCAAGTTAAATATGTTGTAATTGTATGTATTTGTCTATGGAGTTTAAGTTTAGATTTTAATTTTCAGTACTTCAATTTAAAATCAAACAAAAATGCAATGGCATCTTGATTAAATATTAAATAAATAAATAAATAAGTTTTTTTTAGGAAGAAAAAAAATTGGTTCAGGTGTAAATAAAATAATTAAGTTTAGATTATTTTTATTTATTTAACATATATTTATTTATTTGTTAAAATGTATTTTTAAATAAAACTTATTTATACATATAAATATAAATGTATTTCTAAATAAAAATAAATAATTGATTAAATTAATAAAATCTAAATATATTTATTAGTTACACATTTAAAAAAAAAAAATTCCCCAGAACCCCTTGCAGCCCTCTTGGAAAAGTCCCGGATTAGAACACAAGTAATGCATGTTTTATCATATTTGAGGGGTAATACCTTCAGGTCTCTCCTCTCCAGCTGAAGCAGCTCTGGTCCTCTGATATCATGTCTGATGAAGATCTCCTTATACTCAGCCAGACAGAGCATCTCCAGCCAGACGGCCACTTCATCCACTCCCCACGTATTTACTGCTCACACAACACACACGTTACACTCACGCATGGTCACTGGACAAGGTCAGAAGTCAAAGGGCAAAGGTCATACCTGGCATGTTGAGGGCGGCGCACGTCTCCTTGTTTTTGTTGTTCTTGTCTTTCTTGAATTTGGGCACGAGGCGGAACTTAGCGCTACGACTGCGCTTGGAGAAATCAGACAGCTGACCCTGCGCACAAACAAACTTTAGACCGGAGCAGGACACCAAAACACCCTGAAAACAGCTGGATGTCACGCACCTCTTCGTCGTCGGCGGGGTCTCCGAGCTGATTGAGCCAGCTGATGTCCGTGAGTCGGCGAGACTGCTGAGCGACTGAACTCAATGCACCGATCAGCTGATCTCTCTGAGGAGGATCCAGCTGCTGCAGAGACACAGAGACAGCTTCAATCAGAGCATGCTGGGTCCGAATCAACTCATGTCTCTCAACCACTAACATTACAAACCCACAGATAGATATCATTAATACACCGTCACATCATATCTGTTACTTCTGTCAGCGCTGGTCAGGATGGACCAATTATGATTCATGATTAATGTTTTTTTATTTAATTATTTTATTTGAAATGGATGCCACCTTTTATTTTCATCAAGGAAGAAGATGTCACTTGCTAAACAAATATAAGTATAGCAATATACTGATATATAGCACTATATTAGGTGCAGTGTTATTTTAATATCACTGATCCGTTACTGCATTTTATTTTAAATATTTTGAATAATTTATATATATATTTGTTTGTTTGTTGTTCACTTTAACCCTAGTAAAAGTTTTAGTAATTTTGTTGTGCTTATTTGGAATTTTCTTATGCCTATGTCTATATAGGTTTTATTAAGTTTTAGATTTAGTTTTAAGTTTTAGTACTCAAACTGAACAAGAATGCATTGGCAACTAGCTGAAATAAAGTTTAATATAGAAGTAATATTTTTATATTTTATGTACAAGTACTACACTATTTTAAGTTATTTTATTTTAAGTCCATGCCTTTTTTTATTTCAAGTAATACATTTTTACAACCCCCATTA
Source organism: Enteromius afrohamiltoni (assembly GCA_034779775.1). Lineage (NCBI taxonomy): Eukaryota > Metazoa > Chordata > Actinopteri > Cypriniformes > Cyprinidae > Enteromius > Enteromius afrohamiltoni. The sequence continues at coordinate 17,931,027 of JAUYWG010000050.1, forward strand.
TTTATTTATTTAAAATTACTTTTATTATTTACATTTATTGTTTACATGTGTTTATGTTTATTTTGGGGTTTTTTTAATAACTGGAATATTATAAGTGGATGCTACTCACTTATTCAAAACATCATAAAACATCATGATATTGAATACAGTGGTAGTACAACAAAAATCATGTTTTTCATTCCATTATCATGTTTTTATTGTGTTTACTCCATTTTCTTTGTTATTATTACTTAAAAAAACAACTGCAGTTTAATGGAGATTAATAGAAATGTACAATGAAAAAAAAATGGTCTGTGTGTTATTCCAAATGAACAGATGCAGATTTTAAGATTTATACTACAATATATACTACAGAAGTATTTTAGTATGTTTAATATTTTTTAGTTTAATTTAACGTTTAGTTATTTATTTATGTGTTTTCATTATTTATTATGCATTTTATTTTTATAAAAATGTTTATACCTTATAATTGACAGCTTTCTGTGTTAGTATACTTTGTTTATATGACTTTTTTTTTTCTATTTTATGTTTTACTAAATTTGGTAAACTGGTACATTAATCTATCAAAGAGTAGGGCTGTTCTATAAAGGCTGTTTTAATTGAAAGGCGGGACTTTCTTTCCAAATTCGGCTGCCATATTGTTTGATTTCTCTCATTCATTGTTCTTCCTAACATTATCTCCGATACAGTAAACACACATTTCTCTGTGTGACTCACTCACCAGGCACATCTTTCCCGCGAGCAGCAGTTCAGTCTCGCTGTGCAGAGCTTTGACGTTACTGACCATCTCCATCACCACGTTACAGGTCAAACCCTACACACACACACACACACAGATGACACGTCAAGGAGGTCCTGACGAAACAAACCAGAGCCTTTTTACATAAAAATCCCTTGGCTGACTCACCCCGCTGCTTTTAGAGTTTGCATACACCAGATCCATAGCTTTAGAGCTGGCGTTGACCGCATGAGCCAATTCCTGCTCAATAGTGTGATGAGACTGTGCCACTTCCCTGATACTAAACACACACACACACACACACACACACTTAATCTATGAATGCGGAATATGTAGAAGGCTGCTTTGACTTGAAAAAATAAAAACAGTATTTTTTTTTCGCCATCAACTGACCAGTTAATATTAACACTTACCTATTCTATTCTACTCAATTCTATTCATTTTCGACAAATTTATTTAGTTATTTAAAAGAATCCCTGCTATGTGCACTGGGCTAGACTAACTGAGACTTATGATCCTTCAGAAATCATTCTAACATGTTGTGCTGTTAAATATTTTTGTAGAAACTAATACATTTTATTTTATCAGGACATTTTAATGAACAGAAAGCTTAAAATAACAGCATTTAAATCTGTTGTAACATTATAAATGTCTTTACTATCACTTTTCATCAATTTAGCACTAATAATTTTTGTACCTGTGTATAAGCGCACCGGCTGCCTGTCCGAACAGGCTGATCTGAGCCGTCTCCTCTTCAGAAACGATCTCCGGCTGCGATGCATGCTGGGAAACCAGCCGTGGAATCTCGCCTCTCTGTTTGTCCTCCCATGACTTCAAAGTGTTCTCGAACGCCTGCAAAAGAGCCGAACGTGAGCTGCGTTTCACTTCTCAGAGAGCCTCCTCTGAAGTTCCCACAATGCAGTGCGTGTGACACTTACCCGGTCTCTGGTGAGGGTTTGTGTGCGGTTCTTGTGCAGGATCCGGATGTATCCGGGCGGTTGTATCCAGGCCTCCCCGTCTACCTGCACAGGTACGCCTTCATCTCCCAGAATAGTGATCTTCACTGTTCGACACTGATGAGGAAAAACACACACACACACACACACTTAAATATGTTCTGGAGACAAGTTTGTACGCAGAAATGAGTTAAACCTGACAAAACCTCTTTTGGGTGGTGTCATAAACAGCACAATGCAGTAGGCTTTCTGCTGGGGTTAGGTTACAGTATAGTCTATGGAATATGCTACACCACCAGGAAGATTTACTCATATTTTTGAAAGAAGCCTCTTCTGCTTTCCAAGGCTGCATTTATTTGCTTAAAAATACAGTAAAAACTGTGAAATAATATTATAATATCAAATAACTGTTTTCTATGTGAATATATGATAAAACATAACTAACTGATTGACAGAATTTGTTAAAATATATAAAATTGTAATTACTCCAAATATTTTGGAGCATATCACTACATATTACTGGTAGAGTAGATAAACGTGTGTGTGTGTGTGTACCTGTGCGATACGGTGATGCTGTAGATTAATAACTCTAGAAACAGCCATTTGCATGCTGCCGAACACAGCCACCACCTCCAGGATTTTATCATCAAACGATGGCGCCGTGAACGTCTGCGAACAAACACACATTTCATTGCAAACACACTTCCTGTGTTTTTTAGCATGTGAAATATGGGAAGTGTAACTACACAAACATACATCATCCTCTTTAGTTCCGCCCCAGAAGTTGGTTCCTCCTGCGTAACTGGGAATATTCAACACAGCGATTCCCTGCAGACTGGGAAGAGGAATCGGTCTCCCGTCACACTACAAACACACATACACACACAGGTTAGTTATGATTTAACTTACAAGCATGTACACACGCACACACACACTGACCTCCAGCAGAACCCTCTGTTCCAGGTTCTTGTAAGTTCTGTGCAGAAGTTCTTTGGTTCCCAGCACTCCATACCACATCATGTTTTTAGTGCGACTCCTTAAAGAAAGAAAGAAAGAAAGAAAGAAACAATTACAAGGATTCATTATACTACTATTACTAGTATAAATACAACCTTAATAGTATATATACACACTAAAAAAAACCTTGATAATATATTTGAAATGTTTCGGTACCTGCACTTCTCTGGATGCTCGTCACGTTTGTTGTTGAAATCTAGAGAGATTTTGGCATCCAGACCGATTCCAAAATAATTATTCATCACACATTTCTCAGTGTACAGGTCCCTGAAACACAGATAGACAGCTTTCCATCAGCCTTTTCCCCCTTAATTTGATCGGCTGACGTAATAACAGAAAGAAACAAGGACTCACAGGTTCTCCGGATCACAGTTGAACGGATCAGCATTGACCAGCAGCCTGGTAATCACCGAACCGCTAAAAGACCCAGACACACCTGCTCTGAGACCTGCACACACAAACGCACAACATCAGCTTCTGAACAACAGCCAAACTACTTAAATACAGACTGACGCTCTTACTTGGGTAGAGGATCTTAGCGTTCAGCATGGGCATGTTCTCTCTACTTCCTGTCTGAGCAGGTAGTGAAGCGGAGCTGCCTATGGACAGGCTTCCTTTACTGATGAGTTTTTCACATGGAGTCTTAGATGCTGAGATAGAGAGAGAAAATGAGTAAACGAGTGCCGCTGTGTTTGAATAATGAGTGTTTGCAACGAGTGGTCTCACCTCGTCTGCTGGCTCGCGCTCGGCTGCTGTATGACGACTGCAGGGATAATGTTTCTGAACCATCGTCCTCCTCCTCTTCCTCCACTGGTAGTGAAGGCAAACCCTCTTCCGTCTGAGCGTTCTGTTCATCCACCGCTGAAAGACGAGATCATAAAGATGTGAAATCTACAGGTTTTCAATATAATGTGAAGTAGGGAGGCTGACAAAAGTAATCACATTTGTATTGTTGTATAGATTCTTCTATCCCAAGATTGAACAAAACTTTCCATGCAATAATTAAATTATATCTATAAATGTTATTTATATATATATATATATATATATATAGTTGGTCTTTCAGGATGTCTTGGAGGGGTAAGGTTTATAAGTCATAACTTCTTGTTACTGGGGTTCCTCAAGGCTCAGTCCTTAAACCTCTTCTGTTCTCAACCTACACGTCATCATTAGGAAATGTCATTAGCTTTTCTTTTCACTGCTATACTGATGACACTCAACTCTGCTTCTTATTCCAATCAGATGACCCAATGGTAGCTGTCTGAGTGTTTGCATTACAGTCTGTCAGAGAGATTTCTAGTTGGATAAAGGACTATCACCTATCACAACTCAACCTTGCTAAGACAGAACCTCTCATGGACTCAGCCAACCCATCCCTTCATCACAACTCCTCAATACAGCTGGGTTCGTCAACCATAACCACTTCCAGGTCAACCAGATATGTCCAGCTGGTGGAATGACCTCCCTATCCCAATTCAAACACCGGAGTCTTTGGCCATTTTCAAAAAAATCTTTTCTGCTAGGACCTGACCAACTAGCGCTTACCTCTTATATTCTGTCCCCCTCTCCCCAGTGTCATTATATATATATTATTTATATATATTCATATATTTAAATTGCAATTGCACATGTATTCACTGAACTTTTAATGTAATTTCCAGGAAGAATATGCTACCTTTCTCAGTGTGCTCTATGATTTGTCTGATGGCTTTCTTCAGGCTGTTAGCTCGAAGCATCAGCTGCTCTCGGGGTTTAAAGATAGCGGCAGGTGGTCGAGGCGAACAAGGGGCAGGGACTGTGATCAGGGCAGCAGGTGGAGCCAAAACCTCCCCCTCCCCATCCACCTGCTCCTCAGCGATGGTGGGCGGCGGCGCAGACATCACACTGCTGGCCTGTGCTTCCTCGTTAAGCGTTTTCAATAATGAGTCCAGCTTTTCTTTCAGCACACCACACTGCGCAAAAAACATACTGAGTGAACATTCCAGGCCTTCCAACAGCCAATCACAAAATGGCATGGTATCGCATAGCTAATAACAGCTGACCTTTTTAGCCATGGCTTCTGATTCTTCAGAGTTTTCGGTGTTTTTCTCATAAGCACGTCCGACTTTCGCAACAAAGTCTTTTACAGTCTCACACAGGACCCTGAAAAAAATGCTTTTAGATTAACCACCAGCAAGAATACACATAACCAGAAATGCTCACATATCCAGTACATACTTGGCAGATGAAATGACCACAGAGTGCTGGTCAGACGTCAGGATTTTGGAAAGATGAGCAGCAACTGAGTCCTCATAGGTCAAAATGTGCTGCACCTGAAACAAGACAGCCAATCAGAAGAGAGTAAACACAGAACAGCCAATCAGAGGGCAGCAAATTGCATCAAAATATTTTGATTATATAACAGGATATACTTTTATTTTTATTATTATTACTTATAACTATTGCTATTATAACACTTGACAGTAAAACAAAAAATATATATATTTTAAAGTACAACTGTGAAATTAAAATAGTTAATTATACAATAATATTTATGGCTTTCTTAACTTCCTAACTGTCAAACATCAAGCCATCAAGCTTATTAGCTTTTTCTGTTTTTGTCCAAAGGAAGGCGATTTATGCACACAGAAGCATTAATCATCCTCTGTTACCTCTGAGTCCTCACTACAGTCTTCTGTTACCGTGGAGCTGGAATGTTGCCGTGGTAACTTGGTCTCATATACCATAATACTCCATCTAAGAGAAACAAAAGTGCTTAAATGTCTGAGGAGGAGAGAAACAGACTGCGACAGCGACCTCAAACACACACTGACCTGTCCAGCATCTTAGTACTGGCTCTCTCGAGTTTCTCCAGGATCTGCGGTAACTGTGTGTCATCGTCACACGCTGAGCCCCACCCCAAAACTCTGGCCAGGTCATTTCCTGTTCCCAGAGGAAGTACGCCGAGCTGGCACTGCAGAGCCAACACACACACACACACACACACACATTACACATCTCCTCTTGACATAAACCTGGAACTCAAACAGTAGAGCTCGGATGAAAATGGGTTTAATTCCCAGGGAATTAATGAACTGAGAAACAGAGTAAAATCTTAAATGCAATTTAAGTCACTTTAGATAAAAGCATTTTCTTAATGTTCATGTAAAAAATTGCATAAAATAAACACACCGCTGATTTTAAGCCATGCGCTAAAGATTTGACCACCAGTTGGCAGTATAAGCAAAGAAACAGTGTCTGAAACTCTATTGTGTCCTAGACATTAATGCCATATTTGGGTCCTATGTAATCTCTTTTATTCTTTCCTAAATTTCTCTATATTTTTTTTCTTTTAATTCAATCCAAAATTTTAATTTTAATCCAAAATTCTGTTGCAATTTTTATTATTGATGTTTTAGTATTAGTAGTAGTAACAGATTTTTATTTATTTATTATTATCAACAAAACAATAATAAAATTATAATAATAATAAAAACACACTATATATATACACACACACACACACACACACACACACACACAGTTAAAGTTATATTGCACAAAAATATGTATTATTATTATTAAACTAATTTAAATTTGTTTTGTATTTTAATTCTGTTTAATTGTTTATTTAAATTTTGACAATCCAAAACACTGAAATTACTGAAATTATTTAATTCATACATATTTAACAATTTATTAATTTATTTACATTTTAGCATTAAGAGGGCTCAACAGAATGTTCTGTAATGCCGTTTTAGTAGGTTTGGATTTATTAATTAATCATACAATTGTTTTTGCAAAAACACAATTCAAATAAAATCAAATGTAGGATTAAAACATTAATTTAATGAATCTTTTAAAAATAAAATAACTTATTATTAAAGATGTACATTCTTCAGTACAACATTAAAATACATTTCCACCACAGTTTCTTAATTCAAATGAACTTTTATTTTATTGTCCTGCAGTGAAGCTCATTAAGGAATGACGAAACCCTATTTTTTCGTAGTTTGGCATTTTGATAATACATCTGTTTCTGTAATGAATTGTACCTGTTTGTGTAAAGTCAGCGCGTCTATCTCTGATAAAACCCATCCGACGCTGCCGTCTCCTCCACACACCAGAATACGAAACGTGTCGAACTTCTGAAACAGACGCAAGCTGCCACAGACACACACACACACACACACAAACAAACATTAATCACAGAAAGATTGATTTCCATTGCCTGAATGTGAATGTTAACAATCTGGATTTGTGAGTCTGGAGCGCAGAAGCAATCATAAGTAGTATGGGTATAATGTTGCTATAACCAACAATACATTGAATGGGTAAGAATAATACATTTTTCTTTAATGCCAAAATCATGTGTACATTTCCTAACTTAAATATATATATTAAAAAAATATTAGTAATATGCATTGCTAAGAATTCATTAGGACAACTTCATTAGGTGATTTTCTCAATATTTAGATTTTTTTTGCCCCCTAAGATTCCAGATTTTCTCGGCCAAATATTGTCATATCATAACTAACCATGCATCAATGGAAAGATTATGATTCAGGCTGCAGATGACGTATGATTCTCAATTTTAAAAATGGCTCCTTCTGACTGACTTTGTGGTGCAGGGTCACAGGGTTGTGTGAACAGGTGTTTTACCCCAGATGTGGCCCTCCGTTCATCAGATCGAACACTTGCGCAGGATTCAACAGCTGCTTGAAGCGCCGCAGAAACTTCACACCCTGATTATCTCCACTTTTACTGTTCACAAACACCAACAACGGGCTCGTGCAGGTCGGAGGACACGTCGCCTTCCAGAACCCTACAAACACACACACAATGCTTTTTACACAGCTATTTTAGTATGGGTTGCATTTGTTATTAATGGCTTGATCATTTTTAGTTTTGTTACCATTTACATAAAATTGTAGTATTTTTAAATGTCATATACATTTATATCAAAGAAAGTTGCCATGGAAACTATAACAAATATGTTTTTCCATCTAAAATGCATATTATATTTTATTCCAGCTTAAACAATTTAATTTTTATTATCTACTATTGCAATCAGAAGTGGTGTCTGTTAATACTTTGTTGTATTTTTATTAACTGATGTTAACAAATATTAATACATACTTTAACAAATAACTAAATGGATTTTTGTAAACATTTGATTTTATTATATATAAATATGTTAGAACTACCTTTTTTATAACTTCAGTTATTTTTATTTATCTTTCCAGTTTTTTTTTTATTTTGGGGACTTTATTACAAAGTATTTACAATATTTACTAATATAGATTTTTTTCTATTTTCATCTAACTTTTTCTAAGTAATTTAAGTAACTGTTTATGTGCTTTTATCAATAGTCTTATTTTAGAATTTGGGATTTCATGTAAATTGTTGCCATTTAGATAGTATTATTATATTTACTAATACTGTAATCTAGCCTTTTATTTTATTTTATTTCATTATGTGCTTTTATAATTTTAAACGTTACTTTATTTTTAGCTTTAATTTATTTTTCATTCATTTTATGTTTTAGTAATTTTAGTACTTCAAAAAAAAAAAAAAAATGTATACATATTCCATTATTTTCCAGCTATGTCAATAAAAAAAAAACATTACTTTTACTAGTCGTTCTTATGAAAAACACTTTTTATTATTATTATTATTATTCTAAGCATTTGAAGCCTCGCAGCATTTGCATTAAAATGTTAGTTTTGTGAACATGAATCACTGAATCACTTTGATTCTTCAGTTTAAAACATCTGCATACTTCAGTTCTCAACTATTTCTGACATAATGCCATAATTGGTCATTTCTCAGAGCTGATTCAGAGGAGTTATTTCTGACAGAGCGCTCTGATAGGATCTCTCCATGAAATGGCTCTTTCTGATTGGTCGTCTCTGGAAAAGCGTCCTGATTGGCTGCTCACCGTCTGAGTCGATGCTGTTGAGGGCAGTGGGTGGAATCACTGAGACTTTGCACTGACCCAGCGGGCACTTCGGAGAGAGCTGGTCCTTACACCCAGCATGCACCTGGAGAACATGGCGGTGTTTTAATAAATGTGCGGCCTAAAGTTAATGAAGCATCATAAATGTCAGAAAGAGTGAAGTTTCAGGCTCTCACCATGGCTTTACACCATAAACAGCGCCAGTCCTGCAGTCTCAGGACACTGCCGCAGGTTTTATCACACACGGTGCATTTGGCGCTGACGGGAAGATTCCCTTCCAGCCACTGATGAGGCATCGAGATCTAGAGTTCACAAAGCCGTTAATTACAGGATGAGTCATCAGTTCAGACATTAACTGAGATTCTCACACAATAAGGAACCTCAGAAGTTGCTGATTTGCTTGCATGAATTGCTAAGCTAACAGCTCACTACTCTAAAATACATCGCTAGCAGTTTACGTAGAATAATGATTTGAAGTATACATTTAGCACTAAATGAAGTCAATAATGTTGCTGCAATGCATTTCAACATTTTTTGGCTTAAAAAAAGTAACAATAATTTAGCCTAACTTTTGGTTTTGGAACAAAACATGGTTATTATGAATTACTAAAACTACACTTAAAATATTATAAAATAAAACAAAAACATACAATGGAAAATGGAAATTAGAAATGTTGCCGAAATAAAACTAAAAGTTCTAAACCAAGCTCAACTACGTGGAAATAAACAAAAACTAAACCTAAAACAGAAAATTAAACCTAAATAATAAAATGAAAACGTAATGTGATAATATTAAAATACATAAAAATTTAATACAAAAAACTAACTATGGAGTATTAAATATGCTAAAACTGAAAAAATAAAAAAATAAAGAAAGAAAATAATAATAGCTAAAATGAAAAAGACATTATTATTAAATTAAACAAACATTTAAAGGTAACACTTGATAATAAGTTGTTATTTGTTAACATTTATGTATTAACTAACACAAACAAACAATGAACAACTATTTATTAATCTTTGTTAATGTTAGTTAATAAAAATACGTCGTTCACTGTTTATTCAGCTAATGTTAACTAACAACTTATTTTAATAACGCATTAGTAAATGTTGAATTTAACAATATTATCAACGATATGCTGTAAGAGTATTGTTCATACTTCATGTTCACTAATGTTGTAAAATTAAAAACACTTTGCCTTGCATTTAAGAACTAAAACTGAAAACAAATAAAAATGTCATTAAAATAGTACTAAACATTAACAAGAGGATATAAATGAATACAAATTAAATGTATATACATATACTAATATAATTTTTTTTTTTAAATATTTTATGAACAGCACTCACCCCATCCTCATCCTCCAGTATGTCTTTACCAATAGAGGCCAGTGTCGTCCATTTGCAGTTATTAGTGGCTCTGACCGCACAGCGCTTGTGAGCCTTGAACTTACACACTGTATGAAAAACAGAGCTTTCATCAGCACATTCAAACCATGCAATAAAAATCAGCCTGAACAGGAACATCCAATTATGGCATATAAGCATCCTGACCTTCACAGGACAGTCCGTGAGACGTGACTCCAGACAGAGCCTCCCGACAGACGTTACAGTACGTGGGGCGAGCGTGAGAACAGGCGTACCAGTTATGCATCCCAGAGAAATGATCCATACTGAACTGAGTGGTCTACAGCACGGAAACAAGCATTACACTCATAATAATCAGAAATGTTTCTTTAGCAGCAAATCAGCATATTAGAATACATTCAGAAGGATCATGTGACACTGACGGCTGGAGTAATGCAGCTTTTCACATGCAAACATTTACATAGAAAAACAGTATTTTTTTTTTTATTGTAATAATATTTATTAAAATAATATTTTGGATTAAAAAAAACAAACAAAAAAACGCATCCTTGGTGAGCAGACCACTATTAAAAATACTAAAAGAATCTTACCGAACCCAAACATTTGAATGGTGCTAGTGTAACTTATGTTTGTTAATCAAAATAAAGCTGAAGTCAAATCAAATATAAATATTACATAATCAGATAATTAGAAACTGAAATATATGTTTAATATAAAGAACTAAGAATAAATGAAACAACTATAAGAATATTTAATAATACCAAAGTAACACTGAAACATGGATGAACGGTAATACATACTATTCCAGAATAGTCCAAGAAGAAAAACTAAATGTCAATAGTTACAGTGCATACAATAATTCTTAGATGATCCAATCACTCATTCTATACACATTTTATACAGTTATTATATTGTTTTTCTTACAACGATTCATTTTTGAAAACGTCAGACGGAGAAACTCACCTCAAAGTGTTCTCTGTTCTGAACACTCTTCAGCGCTGCGATCCATTCCTCCATTTCTTTTCTGTTTTCGGCACACAGAACCAGCCGACGACAAGGAGTGATCACCTACAGAGAGAAAAAGAGGGAGGAAAAAGTCAGGAGTCGCTCAAGAAAGAGAAACTCAAGAAATCAGAATAGATTAGTTCCAGTATTATAAGCTGCTTTACCCACACGTAACCTTAAATGTGTTTGTGTGTGTGTGTGTGTGTGTGTGAGTGAGTGAGTGAGAGAGAGAGAGAGACCACTCAGGGCTCCAAGGAAGGCCAAGGAACAAGGAACACACTGTCTACTTCTCTCTCTCACACACACACACACACACCAAAGAGCTCTTGTTATCCAGCTTACACATTGCCAACTACGGCTGGGTGGCAGATTGAAAATATTCTGTTGTGACAACATTAAGTAACACCAACAAATACTGGAAAGATTTTAAAGGAATATTGCACCCTAAAATTGTAAACGCTCAGGTCATCCAAGATGTAGATGAGTTTATTTCATCATCAGATTTGGAGAAATGCTCAGCAATGGATGCTCTGCAGTGAATGGGTGCCGTCAGAATGAGAGTCTAAACGGCTGATAAAAACATCACAATAATCTACACCACACCAGTCCATCAGTTAACATCTAAAGAAGACAAAAGCTGAAACAAATCCATCATTAAGATGTTTTTAGCTTCAAACTCTTGCTTCTGGCTAAAGTACGAGTCCATAATCCATAATAATTCTTCCTCCAGGAAAAAAGTCCATCACCTGTTTTCTCGCATCAAAATGATGGATTGTGAATATGGCTGGGCGATATATATCGAGCGATATTTTATGCGCATCTCATCAGTAAAGCCGGTTCTTTGATTAGCGCTAAATCTCCGTCAGCTGTTTTTAAAAAGCCGTAGATCACTGAGAAGCTGCGCCATTGAATCACCCGCGAAACTAACGCGTAGCTTGTCGGTGATCTACGGCTCTGTTCGTAAACTGGCGCTGCATTTAAAAACAGCTGACGAAGATTTAGCGCTTATCAAAGAACCGGCTTCATTGACGAGATGCGCATAATATATCGCTCGATATATATCACCCAGCCCTAATTGTGAACTCCGATTTTAGATAAAAACATGTTAATGCTGGATTTGTGTCTGCTTTTTACTTGTCCAGATGTTAACTGCTGGACTGGAGTGCTGTGGATTATTGTGATGTTTATATCAGCGGTTTGGACTATATATTCAACATAACATGTTTTTTTGTAACAAAAATATTTCTAGTCTTCAAATTATAACGTATAAAGGACTTTATTTTCGCAAGAGTGCCGAGTTCTTGCTTGCTTGCAATGTAAGTTGCTTCATACATCGAGTCAGAGGTTAGGTTGACGTATAGGTTAGTTTCGCACCACAGTACTTGCAGATCTGATTTATGGAGCTACAAAATAATGGCCACCATCCACCAGCATTACCAGGCTTGGAAAAGTCAGAATTAATTTTTTAACTCATATACACCGAGGAAGGCTTGGGGGTGAGTAGTTGGCGTAATTTAATTTTTTGTATTAACTATTCCTTTAACTAATGTAAATGTAATTAACTACTGTTAGCAGATTTTAATTTTATTTTTGAGTTTCATCAACATTTTAAATCTTTGTATCCCATTTTAAGTAGTGCATATATACCATTAAAAGGAAAATATTGAGGTACACTTTAAAATGACTGAGAGCACATTAAAAATCAGGGATTCAAAGTCAAATTTAAACCTAAAAATAAACGTTTTAGTGCACTTTTAAAAGTTTAGATGAAAGACAGATGATGTTCCTTCATGTCAGCTCTGTCAATAAAGTAAAACGACCAAAGAAACCCCAAGAACTTGCAATGAAATCAGAATAGAATGCAAAACAGAAATATGTTCACAAGTGGCCACAAACGTCTGGAACTTTTTCAGCTGTATCACAACAGCCAAACCATCAAGCATTCAAAGGGCTAAAATAGTGTGTGTGTGTGTGTGTGTGTGTACGTCAACTTCCCAATCCGTTTCCTCCAGCTGCTGACAAAGACCCTCTGTTCCCACACGGATAAAAATAACTCACGCCTTTCCTACGCCAGCACACACACATACACACGCATATAAACCGATCATATTATTCATTTCACAGAGGAGTACACAAACTGCCTCATAAACCCTACTAAAATATACAGTCGCATGCATCAGCTGACACGCAGCGGAAGAGAGACAGACACACACACAGAGTCAGTGTGTGTCTGGTTAATGTCTTTGATGTAGATCTTGAAGCCACTTTTATCACTCACTCACACAAACACACATTATCAGTGCTGAACCGTGTCATACGACTCAAAGAGCTTTTGGGGTTCAGTTACGTAAGCTGAACACATCCTGTTTTTAACACTTTAACACACAGCTGCTGCGCTAATGCAATAAAGCACCTAATGAAATATCAGTTTCAGAGTAATCTAATGCTTTTCCCCACGATTAACCATGGGTTAAAGCAATAGTTCACTCGAACTGGGAGTCGTTCGCTCAGTCCATTCAAGATTCAGATGAGTATGTTTCTTTATTAGATTTGGAGAAATGCAGCATTGCATCAGTTTCTTAGTAATGGATGCTCTGCAGTGAATGGGTGCCGTCAAAATGAGCTGATGAAAACATCACAATAACTCCAATACGTCAGTGAACATCTGGAGAAGACCAAAGCTGAAACAAATCCAACATTAGGATGTTTTTAGCTTCAAACTGTTGCAGCTCTCATTCTGACGGCACCCATTCACTGCAGAGCATCCAATGGCGAGCAAGTGATGTAATGCTACATCTCTATCTAGGATGCAATGAGTGTGAGAAATTTCAGGCAATTTAAAACAACTTTGGGGTGGTTTCTTTAATATCTCTTCTAGCTCGGTTTAAAAGCACATTTTAGCACTGGGTTTCACATTTGCAAGATTAATTACTGTCTGAAGCATGAAACAAGAAAATATTAAAATACTGACCATACTGATTAACAAATATGGTAAACCCTTACTGAAACTTCTGACTTAACCAATGACTTGAGTTTGGGGGCGGGGCTATCTATCTGGCTAATTAACTGCAGACAGTGGGTGGGGCAAAACAGCTACTAACAACGTTTGAGAATCCTGTTTGAAAACTTTAAATGTTGCAATTCTCTTCGGTGATGAGCAATACACCTTTAAATATGAATCAGTTTTTTACTTCCACACTTCAAAGTCTCTGTTGAGATCAGATACCGCTCAACTCTTGCACAACACAGGCCAGTGACGTCTTTTAAAGCACGCGGTATCCTGAAGCAGAGGAAAACCAGCTGACTGTCCAAGCAATATCGATCTGATCTGCTCTAAAATTAGAAACAATCATCATTTCATATACTCTAAAGCATTATGCGTCTCATATAAAAGATGCTAACATTTAAATTACTCATTAAGCAGACGCTTTTATCCAAAGCAACTTTCAAATGAGCAGAAAAGGAGCAAAAGAACAAAAGATACTTCTGTAAACGGTTGCGTAATCCTTTAATAACAGCATATTCTGTTATAGCCTCTTTAAGATTTATAGCTTTGTTGTTTTCCGCATTTACTAGATGCTTTCGATAAAACTTTCTGTGGAATGGATAAATTAAAATGTGATGAATTTTTCCTATTGCATTAGTAATTCAAATACTACGTAACAGCCAAAGACGTCAGTCTGAATGTTTAAGTATACTGATAGTCATAGGCTTATGTTCCATGATGTGGAAATTTAAAATAATAATAAAAATATTGGCATACACAACCATTCAAGAGTTTTGTATCAGGCTCTATTTGAAATAAGGCTCACCTTTAACTTAATTAAAAATACAGAAAAAGCAGTAATATTATAAAAAGTTATAAACATATATAAAAAGTTTTTTCTATTTAAATATACTTTCAAAACTAATTTATTTCTGTGATCAAAGCTGAATCATTACTTCAGTCTTTAATGTCACGTGATTCTTCAGAAATCATTCTAATATGCTGATTTCCTGCTTAAGAAACGTTTCTGATTATTATCAGTGCTAAAAAGGCAGTTAATAATTTAGTGGAAACTGTGATGCACTTTATTTTTGAGGACCCTTTGATGAATAAGACAGTTTGAAAAATCTGTATTTATTTGAGAAATCTTTTGTAACATTACAAATGTCACTTTAATGCATTCTTACTGAAAAAAATATTTTCTATATAAAAAAAAAACCTCTGCCCATCCTAAACCTTTGAACAATAGTGTATCCAGTTTATTTTGATTAATTAACTGGCATTTTACCTAATTTGACAAATATTTGAATCAAATGATAGCCCTAATGTATAAAATCTCTGGAATTTCCAAGTACTAACATGCAGATCTAATACAGACAGTTATTTACACACACACACTGCTGTCATACTGTGCCCAAGGCCAAAACACAACATTGGACACAGTGTTCAAAACACACACAGAGCTATCTAAATGAAAAAATACAACAGGCTTGAATAGTTTATGAAGAGATTTATGGTTTTTACGATTACAGATAACCAAAATCTAAACCTAGCCCTAAAGAAGGACGAATCATTTCCACCCTTAAAGACATTTTTTGAGTTTTCAATCCATACAATGCTCCGTAACAGAGCTTCGACTGACACAAGAGTGAGTAACTGATGATTTTGAGGTGAACTATCCCTTTAAGTAAACACACAATCTCTTTCTCTCATTCCACGCATTCTTTCCTCTTACTTATTTGCCGGGAAAATCCAGACGGTCCAATAAACCTCCTATTTCTCTCTCTTCTCCTCTCTGTGTAGGTTGATTGGACCCCTTTGGAGATCGTTGAACCGGCTCAGCGGTAAACCATTCCTAATTCTCCTTCCTCAGCTGATCCATGTCTCTTTCCTTCCTTCCCTCTCTCTTTCAAAGACTCCTCCCTGTTTCCATCACGATGACTCAGAGAGCCAGAGACCCTCCCACAAACCAGCAGCAGGCAGGCAGAAAAAATGCATATGAAAAAACAGCCAACACACACACACACACAGCCCAGAACGGACAGACCATGGAAAAGCATGAGCTCCTCCCTGCAATTAAAATTAAATCAGTCCAAATGTCAACTATAAATACACTTCAGAACACGAACACACACGCACATGTGCTCCAGACTATTTCAGGCTGCCCTGTTTATCAGATCCAGAATAAACACACTCTGCTTTTTTCTCAGAAGCTTCATTTCCTCGCTGAGAACGTCACTGTGTGTGTGTGTGTGTGTTTACTGGACTACACTTTTAGCACCAAATTTTCTCCAGAAGTCTACATTCTCAAAGCTAAAAGTAGCTCATTAAAAAGCTTTTGTTTGTTGCAAATCCAAAAAAATATTTCTTTTTGGGGTTATCTGTGATCGGTGTTATCAGACTTAAAAAATAAATAATGAATAATAAATAATAATAATAAATAATCTCAGAGACTTTTGATCAGAACATCAAAGAGACGTAAAGACTGTCATAATGTTCATAAGACATCAATGCTTTCCTTTTGAACTTTTTCATCAAAGAGTCCTGAAAAATAAAACGTATCATAATTTCTGTGAAAATATTGTGCAGCACAACTGTTTTCAACATTGATAATAATCAGAAAGTCTGAATATTAGATTGCTTTCTGAAGGATCATGTGACACTGATGACTTAAGTAATGATGCTGAAAATTAATTAAATTCCACAACGCATTCAAGAAGAAAAAAAAAGTTATTTATTTATAATTATGACAATATTTCACTACTTTACTGTTTGTACTGTAATTTTGATGGCAAAAATCACACTGACTCCAGACCTTTAAACAGAAGTGTATGTCATATTTATATAATATACAGAACTAACTGGGTCTAGAAAGAAACTGAAAAGTCATTCAAAAGAAGTATTTCTGATTTAGTTCTATTCTGAGATGAATCATTTGGCAGCTTACTGCTGAGGGTAGCAAATGCAACCATGCAATTTCTTTTTCCACACGATCCCTCATGAAACGTACTAAACAATCCAATTATAAGTAGCCTTACATAAAAAGTAAACTATAACACATCCTCAGTTTAATAAGTGTGTATATATATGTGTGTGTGTGTGTGTGTGAACTCACAGTAAAGCTGTTGTTAACGTTCTTCGTGCTTGATTCTGCTACGCTGGCATCCGTCAGATCCACTTCGTCAAAAATAATGGACTGAAAACAAATAGCAAAAACCAGAAACCTTTCATGTAAATCTGTGCATGAATGACTCATGTTTACTTCTACATATACCTACAATTATCTACAATACAAAATTGTCTCCAGAAACAAATCAAAGCTTACAAAATCTTCCTTCGATAATGTCATCAAAGGTATAAATAACTGTATTAAAATTTCTGCTTTAATTTAGACAGACAGCATATCAAATATAACATACATCAATGAGTATTTGAGTTTATACGTCAAAATATACTCACTCACAAATATATACATTTAGTGACTTACATTTTTTATAATGTAATATATTTGTGTAATGTTAGCATGAGTTAATTATAAATAGCTTTAAATACAAAATAAGAGTATGAGGTATGTTCTCATTTACACAACTAATTAAATTTTTGTGTGTGTGTATGAGTTGTTTCGACAGACCTTGGCCGTCTGAGCGTAGTACAGTGTTCTTCCCCGCAGTTTAAAATAACGTCTCTTCCAGCGCTGAAAATTTGTCTGTTTCATCAACTTTCCCTCTTTTAAAATTGTCTAGGCGAGAGAGAGAGAGAGAGAGGAGTATGTGAAAATTGCTTTCGTTCCAGTCACCCGTGTTCATTTACGTAAGAAACGGCATCATCGTCCTCCTTGAGCGGCTCTTTACACATCATTACATCTCCCACAAACCTTTAATGGAATTATATTTTTACACCAAGAAACCACACAACTTCGCTCCAACCTCAGAAACACACACACAC
>JAUYWG010000050.1:17949080-17963091 GCA_034779775.1 Enteromius afrohamiltoni
ACACACACACACTACAGTTACATGTTACACCTATAGGGAGCAGCAGAGCTCAGCACATTTCACTCTGAATAATGTTAAAGCAGAATTAAAATTGATTCCTCATGTGCTAAATCAGAAAAGTGAATGTTATATAAATGATATAACATACATAATATATAAAATAAGTACAAAGAATATATAATATATAAAATAAGATCATCTCGCCCCCCACAATTTTAAACACCCTTTACAAGAGAAAATAGTTCAATCAGATGCTGGATGCTGCAAAGCTCAGACTTTAAAAAAACGAAACTTACTGGCTGATAAAGCATCATATCTTTAAAATTCAAGGTCGTTTTGCAGCTACAGCCAGAAAAAAAGCATGCAAACTTTTCGTGCATTAATTTGCAGCAAAATAATGGGACTAATGCACGAATGCCACTCCATCTGAACGCTTTACAAACCACTAGAGAACATCAGGTTGCATGCAGGATTCAGATAACGGGTTTCATTTAAACGCATCGGCATCACAAGCAATTACAGCTTCTTTACAGTAAAAACAAGGACTTTGAAAAAATGTTAACCGTTTTGCAACTCCCTAAATGATTATTTGAATGCAACTTACTGAATCTAACAAAATTTGCATAGTCGGTATGGACTAGAAATGATAAAGCAGAGTGTAAGAGTGTAACAGACTAACCTGGCCCCGAGTGCAATCCATGAGACACGGGTCAGAGCGAGATGCGTCTGACTGACGTGAGGCTTTTACACCACACACACATATACACACACACTCACTCACTCATGCTGGTTTCCGCTGACAGTAAATGCCCTTTTCTTTGCCACTGAAGGCACCTGTCATTTCAGCTCACACACGCAAAGTCTGAAACACACCGCGTCGATCAACTCACAGGAAGCTTGACCCGCTTGTGCAGCGCTCAGGCTTTGAGAAGAGCTACCAAAATAGCTCACTCCAAGCCTTGATGCAGATAATAGAGCCATTTCCTAACCGCATGCTAACTTTACATCTTTACATCCGCGCGAGCTGCAGCATGAATGACATGAGCGTTTGAGGCAGCTTTTAATCAGCGTTATCAACTAAAACCAAAAAATTTTAATACTTCAAATGAAATAAACATGAGCTGAAATAGTAAATGTACTAAAAGGCTAACTTATGTTCAGCTAGTTGCCAATGCGACATTTCTCATTTCAGTTCAATTTATGTTGAAGAGCTACAATAACTAAACCAAAAAAAAAATATTTAAAAATATATTTTACAACAAAAACTGAAAAGCACAACAAAATTAGTAAAACTTTAACTGATATTAAAACGAATGAGAAAATATGCTGTCTAATCATTAGTCGCATCCAAAATAAGAGCTTTTCTTTACATAATGTATTATGTAATATATTTATTATAATTTATAGTACAATTATATAATATGTATTATATATTTTGTAATGTATATATGAACAGAAACACATGCTTAGACATTTTCTAAATATATACTGCATGTGTGTGTATTGAGATAAGTATAAATTATAAATACACACAGTACATATGTAGTGTAAACTAAATCTTTTTTGGACATCACGATTAAGCGACACAAAATATTTTCCATTCATTCAAATATTTATTTAAAACTAAAAAGCCTTTTTACTTGAAATAAAACTGAAATAAACAAAAATATCAACTGCACAATTTAGCGATTTCGTTCATCTTACGAAAATAACTAAAACTAAGAACTATTATTAGACACAATTTAAAAGAAAAACAGAACATTTGTATTAAAATGAAAACAGAACATTTAAAATTAATTGAAAAAGTTTTTTAAAAACTAGTATATGATGCTACAATTGAACACTGATTTTAATAAACAGAAACAAAGTACATTTACTCATTCATTAATATACTTAGAGTTGTAATTCTAAGCAGGTTTGCAAATGTCACCACGCCGCACTTTATAACTATATGCATTGATTTTACTGTAAAACATCTGAGCTTTTTATAAAATGTTGGATGTCAAAACCTGTCAGATAACTATGGAAGCCCATTTCCGCCATTGAGTACATTTTTAAAAAAAGGTTATTGTGCCTTTATCATCTCACAATTCAGACTTGTTTTCTTGCAACTGTGCGATACAAACTCAGATTTTTTCCACTGAAAATTCTCAAACTTCTGAGAAAAGAAAAATCTGAATTGCGAGATATTAATTCTTACTTTATAACTTCCAATTGCGAGAAAATAAGTCACAATTGCGAGTTTATATCACGCCATTCAGTGGCGGAAACCGGCTTCCATAAATAACAATTTTTTGGACTGGATGAGAGACAAATCTTATATTTTAACAGTGTGAGTTAAAAGCGTCTTAATGCTGGATTTGTTTCAGTTTATGCCAAGTTCAGACTGCACGATTTTAGCCCCGATTTTGAAAAATCTCAGACAAATGCCCGAAATCACAGGCAAATCGGTGCTCGTTCACGCGAGTGACAGTCATACAGTGTGAACTATCAAAGACGCTATCTGAGAGAATTCAACTGAATAACATCGGCAATTACCTACAGCCAATGAGAGAGCAACATTCAGGGCAGCAGGAGTTACGAAATTATAGAAGGTAAATATCCTCCTCTATAATCTTCTTTTCGTTGCAAATGAGCGCACATGCAATTTATTTTTAACAATATTCCCAGTCTCACGTGAGAACTTCAGTCTTGCACACGTGGCCTCGCGTTGTTTCCATGTCACTTCTCACACGTGTTTGGCAGTGAGATTCTTCCTGTTGTAAAGTCATGCAGTGTGAAACCCCCTTTCGCCGATCTATCATGCAGCGTGGACACTGCAGCGACTGAATGCTACCCCGGATAGTCACGCAGTGTGAAAAGACCTGTGACGCGACTACTTTGAAAATCATGCAGTCTGAACTCGGCTTAGGTCTTCTCCAGATGTTAACTGATGGACTGGAGTGGTGTAGATTATTGTTGTTTTTAATCATCTGTTAGGACTCTCATTCTGACTGCATCCATTGCTGAGACACTGATGCAATGCTCCATTCTTCCAAATCTGATGAAGAAACAAACTCATCTGCTTCTTGAATGGCTAGAGGGTGAGTCATTAACCCAAAGCATTTGCTAAACGCATACATTTAAATTCAAATAAATAGTAGAGATGGCTACTGCACGAATCTCAACAACACAGCTGCTGTACTTCATACTAGTGTGTTTACCGTCACAAAGATGCTGTTCAGTAAGATGTGGATTTAACTCCTAAACGGATGTTCTGAAATCAGTGAAGCGCCGCTGGTCAAACGTGACCTTTGAGTGGACAGATGCCTGCGGTTACTTTCATCTCACCTCTGTCTGATCAGACTCAAAGAGCCCGTGACCGATCTGAACCGTGACCTTTCTCCTTTCTCCCCCACCACAGCCCAGCGCACAGATGTGATGACAGTACAGGGGCTAGACGCTGCTTCCGCTTCTCAGAATTCAGCCCAGAGCCTTGCAGAGCCCCTGGCCACCCACGCATTAGAGTTACCTTCATTAATGCATCTCTAGACAAGCGCACTTCCCGAAGACTTAAAGGAATAGTGCACTTAAAATAACAAACCTCATTTACCCTCCAGTCCCTGTCTGGTGCTTAAACACTTGGGTCAAAGACGAAAAGAGGTTATTACGCATAAAACACAGCTTTTAAACTTATCTATGCATTAGATGTGTACTGTTTATATACTACACTAGTTAAAATAATTTTTGCAGAGTCATTGAATTGCATAAAAATAATATTTAAGAGTCTCAGGGTGTCATTTTAAATCATTACCACTATCTTTGCCAGACAACAATAAAAATAAAAACAACAACAGCCACTATAGATTATAATAAACACACAATGACGAAAATACATGGTTTGCATGTGATCGTCATGTGATTTGGATATTTTCATAATAATGAACATTGCATCTGAAATGAATTTGTACAGCAAAACAAAATAGCATATTTTAACAACATTATATGACAAATTCCACTCGTCATCGCAAAAGTAAGACATTGCAAGCACTCTGTGGTTTAAAGTAAGTTTCAAGTAAAAGTGCACTATTAATCTCATGTCTTATGTAACATGATGCTAATGTTAGCTCTAATGCAGCTGCAGTTCTTTTTCATAATCTGTTTTCATAATACTTCACATAAGGTCGGAATAAAATATTTTGTTGTATTTATTTAGAAATATATTCAATAATAGTTGGGTTAAATGTTTGCTGGGATTGAAGTGATGTGGCTTGGTAAACGTTTTATTGCTGATAATAGCTGAATAAAAACAAAAGAATAATGATAAAAGAATAATAAGGATAATGTATGAGACATGTTGGAGGAGTGAAAAGTTATGTTTCCGTAAATATCTTTATTTCAACACATCTACAGTTAAATCGTGGAATATTAAATGTATGATTAATCATAATAACCGTAAAATCGTAATATGTGCATACATATATATTTTCATATTTTCATAAATATTTTATGTTTCACTTAATGACAAAAGAACATTATTTCACCCATATTTTCCACAGAAATTTTATATATATATATACATATAAATATGGGGCTGGGTATTGCTTAAAAAAATTCCAATACTGATACCTTGAGTTTAATAATGGTTCCTGAACAATATCTTTATCGATACCAATTTTTTTATGACATCATCTAAAAAAAAAAACGTTTTTCAGCTTGATGACATTTCTACAGACTCAAAACCTCATCTGCTGAGCCACTGCATGGAAAAAATCTATCCAACACAATGAATTAGTGCAAATTAGTTTTCATAAAACTAGTTATGCTAGCTTTACACTAGTGCATTATTATCTATTCTTACAATAGCCTTATCATTTTTCTCCTCAGACAATTTGGTGTATTCAAATTTTTCAAATTCAAATAAAACTTAAACTTTAATGCTAGAAAATAAAATGTCTATTACAGTTTAAAACACTGAAGAAACACTGGTTTAATCATTTTTGTAGTAGACTATTACGTACATTCCACTGAACAATAGTGATGTATTTCTGCTGCCATGTCCTAACCCAACTTTTACTACAACTCTCACGGCTTGCCATGAATACCTTTACAGTTCTGTGTGTACAAGATATGACGATAGAAGTACTCAAATTAAAGGGTAACCCTCGGAGCAGATCTGGAGATGTTATTTATGTAGCCTACTGTATTTATGTCCTCGTTTAGTGAGATTGAAGACGTTTATATCACCGGAAGCTTCATGCGCATCTGCACCATACATTAACACAGAGACACGCAGAATTGATCCGTTTTGCGGTTAAATATTGACAAATACTATTGAAAGCAGGAGTGTGCTCACTTGTGTGTGTGGCGCATGCACGTTTACGTGTGTCATAGACTGGTGTGTGTGCGTGGCGAAACGGCACCGTGGGAGCGATACAGAAAGCGCGACCTAATGTAGAGACAGAAATGACGTGCAGTCGTGCAAATGATATAAATAACATAAGGCTATTTTACACACCTCTGGTCAAACACACTGGCTAGTTCTGCAGTCCTATTAGCTTAACCCCTTCAGGTATCAAAACTGGTTGTATCGAGGCAATTCAGTCGGTACCTAAAAAAGTATCGAACTCGATACCCAGCTCTATATATATATATCATGTGAATCATCTGAAAATCAGACATGTGGCATTTAGTTTTTTTTAAAGTATGATTGGAGTAAAAATTCCAATCATCATCAATAAAAAATAAAATCAATAAACTTTTACAGCTGGTTAATTACGTAATAATAATAATTTGTTTGGCATTACACATTTCCTGACATGCAATTCAGGTATTTTATTATTAAGTGTATTCTAATTTGAATAAACGTCCAGAAGAGAAATCTGAAGCCAGATTCTTAAATATTATTGTTAATATTGTTTAAATATCCGTTTAAGTTTTTACAGGAGGGGATCTGGATTTACTTTTATCACTGAACAACCTAAATACTGCCTGCATTTAAACTAAATACTTTTACAAAATGTTATATAAATTAAGATAAATTCTATATAAACAAGCCCCTCACTAAAATCCTTCAGAATAGAGGCCTAGAAATTAAACTGGCATAAATCTGAGTACATCTGGTGTTTGTAAGCGCTGCTGAATTGTAGAAAGAAAAAAAAAAAGGAATTTTGACAAAAAAATATATATTCTAAATATTTACTGTAACAGAAATCAACATGTAAAAACAAACACTTGAATAAGCATTTTATGTTTTCTTTTCCCTAAACTGAAAGAAAAACATTATGCAAACCTTAAAAACTAAACCAGTTCATGAAAAACCAAAGCTCTTGCCCATAGCGCTTCCTACAGACTCTGGCTGTGAATTGCCCTTCGGCATGAGCAAACAAACCCGGTTAGTTTTCTAGGTGAAAGATATTAAACAATAAATCAGACACCATAAGAGCATATAAATGATGCAAACACAGATCATCTCCGGCCCGTCCTAAGCAACAGAACATCATCTCACATATCTAGCATGTGATCTCACCAAGCGGATACGCACACGCTTTTGAGGCTCTGTTACTGATCATCTCTCAAATACACAATGCTTTCACAGCAAGCTAATATCATCTGAAAACATACTATATCCTAACCATTACCATAAATCTAGACCTAACTCACAAAGAAAGCAACTGATATTCAGAGAACATATAGCAAAACATGATTTTGACTGGTTTATTTTTGAGTTTTTCGAATAGGACAGTGAGGTTATGCATTCATGAAAACAGATGCAAAATACTACAAGAATGCTCTAAATCAAAGTATCCTGTAAAAACGGCAAGATCAAGCTTTCAGGAAGTCTTTCACTTATTCTTCATCATTTTATCTTACATTTACCTATTTGTCAGTAACAGAACAAGCATAAAATGCATAAAACTATTAACTACTGATCGCAACTCCTGATTTTTAATATGTGTGAATAACAATACCTCAATTTAACCTTTGGTTTAGCAGCTCAGGTCTTAAAGCAGAAGGCTACACAACATCTGTTTTAAAATAACATGGTAGTTTTAACTAAAATGCAAGAAATGCATTAAAAAATACATTGAATCTGCAGCAAACAGATGCATTCCCAACCTTGTTTTACTTAAAAAAACAAACAAACATATACATATATATATATATATAGACAGTGGAGGGGTTGAATCCCACTTACCACAGTTTTAGTGTAATAATAATAATAAATGATAACCATGACTACCATAGGTTATTATTGTAAGGTTTGAGTTTGTAAAGTGAACTAGCAGACAGACAAACAGACGGAGAGATAGACATGCTGCCTCAGAAAAATTAGCACATATTTTGCAGTAACACTTGATTTTGATGGTTGCTTTCAAACATTGTGTTGGCAATAAGTAACTCTGCAAGTACAAGTCAACTTATTCAAACCCTAACCCTACCAGTCTACTAATACTCTACCAACACCCCACTGAGAGCTAATAGATATGTAGCTGCAACGTTACTCGTAGAATGTGTTAAAAGGACCATCCAAATAAAGTGTAACCAATTTTGCTACCGTTTATATTATGAATGATAAATATAATTATAATTTGTAATTTCCTTTAAAAGCGTTTGTACATTTTCTATTTTCCCCTCCTTTCTAGTATTGTCAATGACTTAAGTTTTACCACAGTTTTACTATAGTAACTGTTCTACTGCTGCAGAAAGTAAAGCAGTTTTTTGCAAGGGAATTTGCGTTTGAATGTAACCGCCGCGCTTTCATTGAGCTGCAAATGTTACAGCGTTTCATTTTCAAACTCGCGGATTCCAAACAAACAGTTACAATGTTACAATCCAGCGGAACACGAGCGCGCGCACGGTCCGCTCATCACAGACCCGCGTGGTGCCGTTATATTCACACGCTCTCGTCTCAGCGACCGGTGTCGGTCGGAACCGGAGGCTCTGGACACGCAGGAAATGTCGCGGATCTTAGACGGGCCGCTTGGTCTGAGGCGCTTTTCTCTTTGCAAATCCACCCTACACGCACGCGGTATATTACCTTGCTCCGGATCTGACCTGACGTGGAGACCTTCCGTATGAGTTTCTGCGGGGATCCGTGCTCCTGCTCCGGTTCGCTGTCCGACGATTCGGCCTCAGCAGCAGCAGCAGCAGCAGCACCGACCGCCGCCATCCTGCGCTGCAGCCCCCGGGATTCACACTCTGTTCCAGCGGGACCGGCCTCACAGCGCCGCCGCACGGACAGACCAAGCACTGCCGCCGGGAGCGCCGCCTACAGGACAGAGGAGCTGGAGGAAAAGGGGTCCTAAAATATCTAGGCGCACGTATCCCATCTAGCAGGGAAGGTTAGAATTAATGTTCTTTAACACTCTAATAAATACTCGTTTTTTTTTCAAACCAACTTTGAGTCAAATATGGATTTTAAGCTTAAAAACTTGGGCCTGGTTTTATAGACAGTGCTTAAGCCAAGATCAGGTCATAGTTCAATTAAGACATTTAAGTAATTTTAATAAAGATACCTTGGAAAACTCGAAAAGAGACAAAATTGTTTTAAGATCAGTCAGTCCGAGTTTCTTTCAGTTGAAACAGCTCAGATACATTTTATTCTAGGACTAAGCTTAAGCTTAAGTCTGTGAAACCAGGGGTTGATGGAACAAAATGAACCAACAGCTTGGTTAGTTTATATTTGACCCAAATATGGGTTAAAACAGCCTAGCCTTTTTAGAGTGTAGTAACAGTATTAGAATGTTTTAGTTAATTCGTTTAACTTATTTTCTTGAACTTTTTAGATACTCATTTAATATATAATTTTTAATGTTACTTGTTTCAGAACGTTCTGAGAACAATCAAAAGTAACATTTCCTTATTGTTTGCAAAATAATAAAATAGAATGTTTATTCATGCATATAAAGAAAAAAAAACGTTTTCAACTTTTTTAAAAAGCTGCATGTGAACATTTTAAAATTACGCTTTCATACATTAATGGGAACATTCAAACATATATTTAGAAACTGGGATTGCACTCAAACTAAGTATCACATATCTTAAAGAAAGATACCGAACTTTATCTTTTTAAACGTTAAAAAGAAAAAAAGTGTTTAAAATAATAGCCATGTTTTGTTAAAACTTCACACACCAACTAAAAACCACCAAAACAGCTTATTAAATGCCAAAAAATATAGCACATCACACCTGTGAACAGTCTCAGTGAAATATGCACAGATCATATACCCTTCTTCACAAGCCAAAAGTCACATTTTGATGTGAGAGAACAACAGATGATAGATGTTTTCTTTGAATTAATTGTTATGGATTATAGACTCATATCTTAGCTGGAAGCAAGTTAAAATGTCTTAATGATGGATTTGCTTCAGCATTTGTCTTCTCCAGATGTTAACTGCTGAACTGGGGTGGTGTAGATTCTCATTCTGACGGCACCCATTCACAAAGTGATGCAATGCTACATTTACAAACAATTTTTAATTGTAATTTAAATATATAAATTCTTTTCCTGGACTGAATCAATCTGCATAGGTTAAAGCGCTTAAATAAATGTGATTCGACACAGTAATCTCTGGACAATAGTACACATAAAAAGGTGTTTATGTGACAAAGATCACACATGATGTCTGATAAAACACACACACACAGATTATGACGGATCGGTTTCCGTCTCAGTTTTCTTCTCTATCACATGGTAGCATGTAAAAAGAGTAAATTACTGTAAGAGGTGTGTGTTTGTGCATGTTTGAGAATTAGCTGAAGCTGTGTTGTTTGGAAAGAATGTGTTATTATTTGAAGGGAATGCATCCTAATGAGAGCTAGTGTGTGTTACTGAGGAAGCATGCATTGGCAAGATGCGAAACACAGATGTGAAACTGGACACACAAACACAAACAAAGCCACGACCGCTTCTTCACAGCACCGCCCAGCTCCTGACCCTGTTTCTACTGTCCTGCGCTTCTTTACACGGCTGTGCTGTGTTTATTGTCTTTATAAGGAATTCCATTACTGCTGTATGTGCTGCATAACCCATCAGGATCAAGTCTACAGTTACACACTCCGCAGTCATTACTGGATTGATTACATTAGGGTGTATATTTACAGGAAACACACACTCTCGCTATTATATTCTAGACCGTTCCATCACCTCAGCTTGAACATTTTGCTGCAGGGTGTTGTGATGTTATTGTGCTTTTAATGACCACATCCTTTTCTTGAAACCTTCATAAATCTCCTGAAAGAAACAGCTGAAGATGACTCCGATGGATCTGTGCATGTGGACAATGTCAAAGGATAATATCCGAAACAATACATAAAGTGACACAAAAAGAGGAGGCACACTTCCCTCTGTCCTGAAAGGAATTAGAATTTTAATCTTTGATCGGTGGATAGTATATTATTTAAACAATTATTATACTGCAAAAAAATGCTTTTCTTGCTTAGATTTGTCTTGTTTTCCAAAATATCTAGAAATTCTTAAACCAAGCAGGATTTTCTTATACAAGCACAAATTATTTTCTTTTTTCAGAGAAAAAATGTAAATAAAAAGTCAAAATGAAATGAGTTTTTACTTAGAACAAGCAAATTTTTTTTTTGCTTGTTTCAAAAAAAGATTACAATTTTTACTCTAGAAAATCTTTCTTGATGTAAGAATCTTTTGATATATTTTAGCTGAAGAACAAGACAAAACGCTAGTCTTTGCAGTAGACTCTGTGAAGCAGCATACACTGTTAAAAAGTATTTTTTTCAAAGTTGTAAATAAAACAAATATATATGAGAATACCATTTTCTTTTGTCTAATTTTTCATTATTCACCTTCATTTTGTTCACTTTTCATTTTGATTAATCTCTGTATAGTTTCAGTGTTGCAAAGTTTGTCAATTAGGAAACTAATTTAATGAATCACTAAAGCAACTCAATTCAGCTGTGAATGAATCCAGTTAAATAACAGCTTTAATTGTGCAGAGTTCATCAATTATACAACAACTACAGAAGCAGGTCTGCAGAAGACAACAATGAGATTATCCCGTTCATTCAGGCAAGCCAAACGGATTTAGTTCAGGCACAAAGGATGTTGTTTCCCAAGCTAAGTAATTGGGGAATTCCCATTGATTTCTATTGTTTTAACGTCTTCAAGGAACAGCGCAAGACACACCTCTTTTGCAAGCACTGAACTAATCCACAATCATAAACAGAGACACTTCTGTTACTGCTGGTACGGTACACCCGGAATGTATTCACAGCGCTTTTAGCTTTATTCCAAAATAAATGACATTTTCTACAAGAATTCTACGAGGAAAACCCAATAATGAAACCCCACATGAAAACACACTTGGAATTAGCAAAAAAAAAAACACACCAAATGCCCCTTAGACTGGGAGAAATATGATTCTCTGGTCTGATGAAGTTCAATTCCAAGCATCATCATTGAAGGCAACCAGCTCTGCTGAATATCTGAAGAATACCATCCCAAAAGTAAAGTGTACTGCATGTACCTCATGCTGTGGGGATGTTTTTCAACCAGGATTTGTCAGAGTAGAAGGAACACTCAATGGACAAAAAAACAGATAACCTTAATCAAAACCCAGTCCAGAGCTTTCAGAAACTCAGACTGGGCAGAAGGTCCACCTTCCAATAGGACAATGAACCTAAGCATACAGCAAGAGTGGCTTGTAGACAACTCTTTGAATGTCCTTGAGTGGCCCAGACACAGCCTGGGATTGAACCCAGCTAAATATTTCTGGAGAAACTGAACATGTGCATCTGCCTTCATCCAACCTGACCTGAGCTTGAGAAGTGATGAGGAGAGGAGAAGAACGGCAGATAATTGCCAAATGATGATGAGTAAAGCTTGTCGCATAATACCCAAAAATATTGCATTGAGCAAGACTGGGAGTACGTACTTTTTTCTCCAATTTTAATACATTTGCAAAGATTTCAAACAAGTTTCTTTGTTTGTTGCCTTTACGGGGCATTGTTAAAGAATTTCGAGAAAAAAAACGATGTAACAAGGCTGTAACAAAATATTCTACAAAAAGCAACAATGAGAGTTTTCTGTTTTTGCGTAAGTCTTTAATGCTTTTTATTGCGTACATTTTAGGCAAAATGCATGGGAAGCAACGAGGGTAAGTTTGACCCACAATAGTTTCTGATCACAAATCAAACACTATAAAGGAATAGAGGAATGACCTACAGTAAATACAAGTTAGCAATACAGTAGCCCTTAAGCTGGTAAATACAAACTTAAATCACCTTTGCATTAGATCATTTACATTGCAAGTCAACTGGAAAGAAAACCTAACATTCTAGACAGGGATTACAGTTATTTTTGGCCTTAAATAAAAGTAAAACATAACAAAAAAGTAAAACATAAACCACTGAATTAAGTCCTTTCGAGTCCTGAAAGACACTTCTTATTCAAAAATAAACAAAAAAACACATACTGCATAATTTGAATAATATTACTATAACAAAGATGAATGGTAAATGTTACTGTAAACAATATTATATTGTTTGTTCTTGATTAAAATGCTCCAACAAAGCATTAAATATTTTGAAAGCCAGAGCATGTCAACAAACAAATTATTTTTAGTCATAACATGCAAATTTAGTGCATAATAAACCAGGAAACAATGAGAGTGAGCACTGTACGATATAAATAACACAGCCATCGCTCTTCAATAAATTCAGTGTAGCGTGTCAAAATAAAAGATTAAAATAACAAATGTACCGCTGCATTATGGGATACTCTTCACAGATCTGTGATAAGATATTCCAGGTATTACTTGTCATATATTCTGTTGCCTGGTTCTTACAGAAAGAGATTTTTTTAGTGTGTGTGTGTGTGTGTGTGTGTGAGATCTGACCTGGATCGGGTCAGAGGCCTGCCGTGTTCCCATGATTCCCTGTATTATAAATCATCTCCAGAGACGCATCAGCTCTCTCCTGTTACAGTCCTGATGGAGCCGCGCCTGCTCTCACACTGCTGTGTCACACACACAAAGGCAGAAGCTGTTTTTCTTCACTATATTATTACTCATGATATTCTGGTCTAATGAGGTCGCAGTGAATGAAGAGAGAAAAAAATCCCAAGTCCCTGTGGTCAAATACACACAAACATACTCACGCAGGTGCAGGTATATAAGTGCAGGTCTTCAGAACTTTAGAGATTTTTTCACACACTTAACTTGGACTGAGGAAAAGCAAGATGCTGCTTCACTGGAACATGGTGGGTGATTGATATCTGTCTGTCAGTCATATTGCTGTAATTGATTAAAATGACAGTATCCTCTATACAAAAGAAAGCTAATTTGTGTTGAATATTTAGTGCTGTAGTTGAGCTTTTCCCATTATATAGTATTTTCTATATTTGTTATTTTAGCGCAAAATGGGTATATTTATTATCATTGGTATCAGTTGATTTATTATCACTGATGCTATTATCAGGTCAAATGTGCCGCATGTATATATACATAATGTACACAGCACACATATATTATGCAAACAAAATTTTTTATTTTGAACGCAATTAATCGTTTGACGGCACCAATACATATTTATAGTGCCCTCAAACGACACAGTGCTAATTAATCGCATCTAAAATACGGTTTTGTTCACATTATATATGTATGTGTGCTGTGTATATTATGTATACAGTAGTTAACATTCAAAGTGGATCAAAACCTTTCATCAAAAATGGTCCTAAAATCAAAAACAATAGCTATTCTTGTCGTAGGACGACTTTGATGAACTTTTAGGATCCATACTCAGCATGTTGACTACTGTATATAAATGTACAAAAAACATATTTAAGAAAAATATTTTGTTTATAAACTAAATACATTTTTTTATTTTTATAGACATGTAAATATTTTCTGAATATATACTGTGTGTATTTATATTTATATATATAATAGATACACACACAACACATAAAATGTACAAACAAAAACTTTTATTTTGTAAGTGTTTAATTGTTCGACAGTACTAAGATATATATATATATATATATATATATATAAACAATTTA
>JAUYWG010000050.1:17981736-18018140 GCA_034779775.1 Enteromius afrohamiltoni
ACAACATTAATACAGGCGAATATATATATATATATATATATATATATATATATAGAGAGAGAGAGAGAGAGAATATATAGAATATAATAGTATTAGCTAGCATTCCACATCAGCCCGTGTGTGTGTGTGTGTCGTCCTGCACACCTGTGACCCTTGTCAAGGGTTTTGTCTAGTTTCCCTGTTAGAACGTTCCAGATGTACAGAACGCCATCGGCAGACCCGGCCGCCACGTAACTTCCATCAGGACTGAAAACACAAGCACTCAAGAGTTCAGAATGAGCTGTCAGTTCTTTTATTTAACTAAATTTAACATTGACATCAACTAACAAAAAAAAAAAGCTTGTGGCTTTGAATGATTGAAAGTAAATGATAAAAATGGACCCTTTTCAGTAGACGTGCTCAACAGTGATCAGCAATCCTCAGACGTTATATTTATTTATTTTTTTTAAATGTATGCATTTACAACACTACAGTTAGTATTATATTTGGATCAAATTCTTAAAAAAAAGGGGAGTTTTTAAATGCAGCAGGATCCACGGGGAGGATCCTGCTGCATTTCCATTGATCCATTGTTCTCTTCTGACTGCCATTATCAGTCTCTCAATTGTTTTCATTTTATTGGAAGTCATGAAAACACTATCATCAAGCTTTTCTTTTGCTCTTTGAGCAAATGAAATTGCAAAAATATATGTTTGTGGTACCCTGCCATTCACTGCTCTTCAAGTTAACCCAACAATGACCACTTCCGCTTTTGAGAAACCCGGAAATGTGTAAAAAATGTCCACTAACTATATTATTAAACAATAATTATAGATCCCATTCATTTGTTTACAGTACTACTGTAAGTAACATGCGTCTAATTTTTTTTTAATAATTAAATCATTTACATAAAATAAAAATATCAAACAAACATCGCAATTTTGAACCAAGCAATAGCAATTTTTTCATATTAACACTCATGCACCGTGTTGCTCTTACCTGAACGTGACCCTGGTAAAGTCTGAACCACACTTGAAACCTTGAGCACTACAAAAAAACCCCAGAAAATTATTATTTTTTTGGTTGTTTTTTTTTGGCAAGAACTCTTGATGCATTTCATGTTGGAATACAAAAGAGCAACGCATAGTAAATAAACTATTACATAAAATGAGAAAGTGTGAGTCACGCACTTAAACGTCTGTCTCACTGCATTACTGCGCAGGTCGATTATTTTCACCAGATCATCACGAGAACATGTCAGCAGCTCAGTCCGGTCATGATTGAGGTCCAAAGATGTAACACGTCCCAGCAACTCCAGCTCACGCACAATACTCTCTGACCTGAACACCACAAAACACAACCCAGAAATATTAATGACTGAGACCGAGTGATCCGAGCACTGCAACCCAACTCCAGTCAGATTCTGACTCACCTGATGTCCCAGAAACGAACTTTCTTGTCGAAGTGTCCGCTCATCACACACTGCTCCGTACAGACAATGTCATTACAGCTAGAACCAGCAAAAACGGTCTTCATGCCTGAGGAAAAAGTTGGTTTGTTAGGTTGAAACATTAAGCACAAATTCAGACAAATAAACATTCAAGAAACTGCCAACTACCATAAAAATCACTAGCAACCTTTCCACATTGAATTATGAATATTTACAATGTCAATTTGCACAAATCTTATTAGGAATTGGATCTTAATGGATTTAAAGTTAAAAACGGTTTAAAAATTCTAAAAATAAATAAAATAAATAATAATAATAATAATAATAATAATGATGATGTTACAAAACTAACCAAGTATTAACACAACATAAAATTTATATTTAAAATAAATGACTAAAAATATATTTCATTTTAAATTAAAACTTTTTTTTTTTTTTTTTTTTAAACGCGTTTCATTTGAAATTCTGACACATTTAAAGTTGAAATGATTTTAAAATTAACTTAGTTTTACATTTAATTAAAATGAAATATAACTAGTATTCATTTTAAAAAAAATTGTAAATATTTAGTTTGTCTTTTTTTTTTTTTAATAAGCATTAAAAATCCTGCTGGATTTAAAGTTAAAAAGTTGAAAAACTAACATTTAATATGAATAAGAATAATATTAATTAAATTATTAATTACCATTAATATTTAGTTTGCTACCCAGAAACGTACAAGCAATGTATACCTAATTTTGACTTCATTTTTCAAGATCTATTTTGCATCCCAATCATGTACACTGGCAATTAAGAAGCAAGTATAATTACTAAGAGTTTCTTACAGACTTTGCTGCGTAAGTCCCAGAGCTTGAGCGTTCGATCGTAGCTGCCGGAGACGATTCGAGCGTTATCGAGGAGGAAGCGAGCGGATAAAACCTTCCCGCTGTGCCCTGTGAGTGTGTGCTTTGAGAAAAAGAAAAAACACGTCATTAAGCACATACGCAAACAACTCGACTTAATGAAGGCCTGTCATTTCTAGTTCAGGTTAGATCAGATTCAGGTCTCAGTATGATTTTTGAGATCAGCTGTCCAGGCTCCTTCAGTCCGGCCCTCCTGTGTTTGTGTTTCTGTGGGATGTTTCTGTCAAGAGTCCCACTTGATTCTCTAAAGAGACTCTTACTCGGCAGAAACATCCATTATATCAGCCGCCACATCAGACCAGGGCTGCACAACTAGAGCATGCTGGGAAAATTAGTAGAGCTGGCTGGGAGGGACGAGGGGACTGGAAGGAGATCTAGACATCAGCCCTTTTACTTCACATCACTGACCTTTGAGCTAACAAAATGCTTAATTTGTCAGTAAATAACAGGACAATAATAATCTTCAGCTTTGCTTTCATTTAGAAGAAACAAACCTTACCTTGCATGGAAGCAATTAGTAAAATGTTGGATAATTCATGCATTTAAGAAAATCATAACATTTACAGCTAAAAATGTGTTTATACTAAACCGACTACTCATGCATGCCTGTGTTTTCAGTGAAATGCTCACCCGCAGCCTGTAGTCATCAACCGTCCAGATTCTGCTGGCAAAATCATTAGACGCAGCCAATAGATACGAGCCCTGCAGAGCACAGACACATCGCTGTCAGTCACGACTCATCATTTGTGCAGATTTAGTAAGACGTGCATTACATACAGTATAGCTCATGTTACAGGGAGATTTTTAAGACTTTATTAATTCAGTTTATTCTTTTAGTCCATTTCTATCATATTTTCGAGGTCATCCATTTATAAATCTTTAACCGATATATGAAATTGTCAAACCAATTACTGAGGTTTGGGTCATATGAAATTCATTTGTATTATATCCAAAACTCAATGTTTTCTTATTTTTTGGGATATGTTGTACAGAAATTAACAGTGAAAAATAGTGTCCAATTAATTGAATTGGTAACATTTTATAAATTTAGAAAATCTAAAACGCAATAATGTGAAAACGTACAAATCCCTTTACAATGGAATATTGGGTAACACTTTATTTTAAGGTGCCCTTGTTAGAGGTACTTAGTATCACAATAACAATAAATTATGCATAGTGCAAGTAACACTAAGCTAAACCCTAATCCTAACTATATAGTAAGTACATATAGAATTAAATATGGAATTAGACTGTAACAAGTACACTTTGAGGAAAAAAAAATATATATATTTTTTACTGTTTTAAAGAAATATTTAAATTAATTTAAAAAAATAAATAAATAAAACTACATTATGCGTTTCTGAAATTGCTGGCATAACCAATTTAAAAATAAAACTTAATAAAACTTGCTGGTTTCTAGTTTTAATGTGCATTTAAAGGGATAGTTCACCTTAAAAAAAAAAATTCTAATTTCATGTTTTGCACAGACTGTCTTAACACCTAAACGTCTTGTCACAAGCTATAGGGTTTAATTTGGTTTCATCTGTGTTTTTTTTTTTTACTCTCAAAGCTTTGGAACGTCAAAAACAGTCAATTTCAAGTTTTTAGCATTATGAAAATCATAAGGCTCTAGTTTGACTTTATATAATGATGTAATGTGGACATCTTAAAACTCACCGCACTATCAAACTCTATACTGGTGATACCAGCATTACTGCCCGTCAGCGCACCTTTAGGTTCACATCTCCCTGGAGAAACAAACAGAAAAAAAAAACGCTTTTAAAACCCCACACAGACAAACCTGAGCCTGTACTGCATCTTTGTTTCAGGAGGAAACAGAAATTCTGCAGTTTCATTAAACCTTGTGAAACCGAGCTGGTAAAAAAAACCACACAGTTTGGCCAATTTCCTCTTTGAAACGACGAAGGTCTCAGCTTGAAAACTTGAGATCATGAGCCTGTCAGACGTTTGCTTTCAGTCCAGCCCTCCTGTGTGTTGTGTTACTGTTTGACGCTGCTTTTATAAAGTCTTATTATTCTCTAAAAGACTCTAAATATACAGCAGAAACATGTATAATATCAGCCGCCACGTCGAGCCAGCAATGCACAACTAGAGCATGTTGGAGAAAAATGAACCGAGGCTGCTGGGAGGGACTGAAGGACTGGAAGGAGACAAAGGCTTCGGACCTTTTACATCTCATCATTGACCTCTGAACCCTGAAATATGGTAATATAGATTTATACGGTACCAGAAACAACCTCCCAGAGCTTCACCCTGCGGTCCATTCCTCCTGTGGCAAGCAGACGGGAACCGGGACTGAACCTCACGGCATTTACTTCTCCATCATGGGCGTCCTACACACAAAACAAGATTATGGCTTTCACCGTTCTGCATTTACAGCTTTAAATGATTCACTTGTTGCGTTTAAAATCTGGGTTTTGACTGCTGTTTGACTTTTGGTTTCCACGCAGTTAGATGTTAAACAGAAAGCTTCTATCAGGGCCCGTCAGAGACTAAAAACATAAAATATGAGAAACTAAAATGGTTACATGGCTTGGTGACAGATTAACATTTTTCGACAAAGATATTTCCCAAATTGTATGGGAACCAATGCGGTTTAACAGCGAAGTCTATATGACCCAACGCAAATGCAATAATTACGAAAATTTGTACAGCTTTTCCAAATCACATCTGTGTGGAAACTTGCTTGCACATTCATGTCTTCATTTTTTTTTTTTTAATAATAAAATAATTGGCAATATGCAGGCCTTGCTTTTAAAACATGTAGCACTCTTTGATTGAAAATGAGATTGTTTTAAAAAGGTCTCAGCTTGAAAACTTGAGATCATGCACCAGTTTAACGTTCTCCTCCTGTCCAGCCCTCCTTTGTGCTTTATGCTGCTTACATCCAAGAAACCTTATATCAACCATTATATCAACCGCCCCCTCGAAACCAACAATGCACAACTAGAGCATGCTGGGAAATAAATGGAGAGGGGCTGCTGGGAGGAGCATAAGGACTGGGAGGAGACCTGGTTATCAGACCTTTTACATCACATCATTGACCTTTGAAAAACAGCAGAGTGAAGGATGCATGAAAAAGTAACGAGGAAAGCAACACTCACAAAGACATGCAGCGCAGTGGAGGGAACTCGGACATCAGCACACCCCGACGGCACCTCTGCGCTTTCAGGAGACGAGCCGAACGAATTGACAGAGCGACGTCTTCTATGGGAGAGAAAGCACATGTGTCACACGGGCTGTGCTGAACTCGTTTTGTAGGGTCTTACAGTCTCAATTTTCTTGCAAAACATGTCATCTTCATAAAGAGTGTCATTCATGGAATTAAGCACTGATAAATGCATGACTGAATCCGAAACAATCCCATCTCGTTGATTCCCACAAACACAACTGAGGCAAAATAGACACTCAAAGCCAGCTCAAAGTTATGTGCTGCGAATTTGGGTGGGTGGTAAGATGAGTATTTAATATTTTATATTATAAGCTCTGGGTCAAATAAAAACCAAAAAATGCTTGCTTATATATATATATATATATATATATATATATAAAAAAAAAAAAAAAAAAAAATTGTAATATATATATAGTTTTTTTTTTTTAATTATTATTATTTTTTTTTTTTATAAATGGTGATGTGTAGCAAGGTCCATAAACTTTCATAACGTGCTTTAAAAAAACAAAAAAGCAAGTAAATTACAGTTATATTGAAATATTAAAGATAAACTAACTACAAATAATTTTATGTATTAGCAATAATAATAAATAGATAGTCACTAAAAATAACAAGATGCTTACACACACACACAATACTGCAATTTACACATTTTTAAATATGCAGTATATATATGCAAGTTTAATAAACAAAAAACTATTTTTGTGCCTGTAATGACTGTAAAGCTAATTCTTTTGCTTAACATGTAATTATAATTCACTCAATTAGTGAACGCAAAACCACTAAAATAAAAAATACACAGCAATGTCTATCAGATTACAGTTTCAACTGGCAAATCACCCAACTAGCCAAAACACACACACAGAGCAACCTGCAATTATCATAAAAATATCCATAAAGAGAGCAGAATCCTGCAGGAAATCATACAGACACAAGAAACAGGAAGGGTTTGGAGCAGTTCCCCACAATCCTTTTCACAGCCCTTCTGAAATATAATTGTGTTAGCATGCGTCTGTGTTCACATTAGCACAGTCAGTTTAATACACACACACATCTTGACACCACAGTGTGCATCACCTGGAGTCAGATGGGACGAAACCAGGTTGGACAGAATCAGACAAGCTGCAGACACAGAGAGAGTGTAGAATGAGACACACACACACTCACACACACACACAGACAGAGAGTTGAATGAGACAACCAAGCACACACACACACACACAAACACAAGAGTGTTACAAAAACATGTCCAGGCCAAAATAAAGAAAGTTTTTTTTTTTTTTACAATTTTAGTATCGTTAAAATGATTTGCATCATTTCACTTAAGATTTTGAGCTTATAAATGACCTGGAGATGTTCTAGATAAGTTGCGTACAAAAGAAATAATTATTGGTGTCTGTACGCACAGACTGAGACGTACCCAAACATATTAGAGATGGAATCCAGCAGTCCAGCCGGAGGAGGAGGCTGAGACACCCGTCGACTGAGAAACAAACAAACACACACACGCTGTAAGCTTCTGCACTTAGAGAAGAGCTTGAGATGAGAGGTCTGTAACTCTTGAATGTGTGTGTTTACCTCGGCGTGCGACTGATCTGCCTGCTCGGAGACGTTTCACCTGTTCCAACCGTTCCCTTCCCAGCATCCTCTGAGAGAACTTCGATGTCATCATCTCTGCACCAACCAGAAAACAGCACACAGTGAGATTTCAGAGTAATTTAACTTGATTCCAAACGGCTATAGAAACTAACCGCAGCTTAAATTTATAAGATATTAAATAATATTACACATAAAAGGAAGAGTAAAACCTAATGAAGAGTAAAATTACCCCACACAAAAAAAAGTGTTTGACTATGGGACCAAGAAACTTTGATGATTAAAATAAAGCTGAAATAAAATTAAATATTAGATTAAAAACTTACACTAAAATAAAAATAAAGTTTAATTAATAAGTACTAAAGTGGAAAAAAGAAAAAGAATTATATAGCTAAGAATTTACTTGGAAAAACCCTAAATGAATAAAACTGAATACTTCAAAAACAAAGAGCACGAAACTAGCAA
Source organism: Enteromius afrohamiltoni (assembly GCA_034779775.1). Classification (NCBI taxonomy): domain Eukaryota; kingdom Metazoa; phylum Chordata; class Actinopteri; order Cypriniformes; family Cyprinidae; genus Enteromius; species Enteromius afrohamiltoni. Next base: position 17,989,322 of record JAUYWG010000050.1, read on the forward strand.
GCTATGGTCGGACTGAACCCTGAAGAAATGCTTCTGAACACAATCTTACGGCTCTATGGGAAGAGGTTCCTTCGCTGCATCTGCCAACTCCTTCTGAAGCTTTGCCTGTCTGCGTCTACAATGATATCAGTGAGTTAAATACCATTCACACACTCATTTAAACTCTAATGACCCTCCCAGCCTGTTTCAAACAACCAATCCGGATGGGAACGAGATAATGTGCTCATTTCTGTAGGGTGGGTCAGGAAATTAACAGCTTTTTTCAGCATAGATGGTCAGAAAGGGATTGGCCGCCACCCATCATGCATTTCTATTATTGTTAAACGACCCTTAACGACTGATCAGTTAATCAGCAGTATCGTGAGCGTCAACATTAACGACTGCCATACATGGGTCATTTACAAACATGATGCACTTTTATTGTTCTAAATAGGCCCATCAACCCATAAGCACGATTAATCGCATTCAAAATAAAAGTTCTTGTTAAAACAAGTGTGTACTGTGTATATTTAATTAAGCACGTGGGTCAAAGACGAAAGAGGGTTTAACCATAAAAAAAAAAATACTGCTTTGAATTGTTGTTTTTGCACAAAAAATGTTTTTTTTTAAACAAACAGTCCAATTATCAAGATTTTAAGTATTGCTGGAGTTAAAAAGAGTGTTTTTCTGACCTGGAGTCCTTCTCGTTTTCAGCGTTGAGTTTGTTGGCCTCCTGCGCTTTCTCGGCCATCCAGCGTGTCACCAGCTCCTGATTGTCCTCTGTGGTTTTCCGTAGCTTCTCCTCCAGGGCACTGAACGTGATCTGCAGGGCATCGTACTCGTCTCGCAGCGTCTGATTGGCTCGTTCCAGATCGGCCAGAGAGTTGCGCAGCTCGCGGCACTCTCCTTCCAGATGAGAGATCTGCTGCTGATACTCCAGCATCCTGCCAGACACATAGAAAACATTCACACATTGCAGATATAAATCGCACACATAAAACATAAACGCACTGAACTCACTTGGCTTCGTTACTCTGGATCTCTTTGTCTTTCTGCTGAATCTGGTTGTTTAGTTCAATCACGTTCTGGGCCAACTGTTCAAAACACATAAAGGAGATTTTCATTGGCATGTTTTCCCGCCAACATTATTAATATGATACTATAATTTCAGTTTATATTTTGAATTCAAGTTAATTTTTTTAATTTTCCATTTAATGAGAGTAGTTTTTTTTAAGACAGATAAAACTAAATGGATATATTAAAAAACTAAAACTAGTAATAATAACAAAAAAATAAAAACATTCATGTACATTATAATAGCATATAAATCATCAAGGTTTTTGCAATTTTGTCATGTATATGTTTTAGTAAATCATAACAACACACTTGTTTTTAAAATAAATACAAGAATAATTTTCTTATATGTATAATAAACAGCAATGACAAAAACAATTAAATATGCAAAAAAAAGCTAGACAGGAGTGATAAATGATTAACAAAGTTTAATTAATTTGAACGAAATGACCAGATAGAACTGATTCTAATGCAATTACTGCTCTTGAATTTTATCTCATACAAGTCTCAAGGCAAAGAATGTAAAACCTATGAATTGACTTGGCAGGATCAAGCTTCAGACATGTAAATGTGGGCACTGTAATGTAAACGTGAGCTGATCTTCACCTCTCCTCGTTTCTTGTGCAGCTCCGTCAGCTCCTCTTGATGTTTAATTCTCATCTGAGCCATTTCCTGCTGCAGGGAATCGCTGCGACCACCCTCGACACCCGGACTAAACACACACACACACAGATCATCTTACCTTTTGGTATTCATAATGCTATAATTCATAACGGTTTGCTCCTCACATAACGCACATCTCTCTTTAATGTGAGTTCTATATTAAAGAATTGATTGAGAAAGTTTTGCCATGAGCACCTGAGGTCGTGTCTGTTCTGTTGCTCGTATTTCTCAGTCTGGAGACGTTCAGAAAAAACAACCTGAAGATCCGACTTCTCCAACAACCGGTTGTCTAAAGACAAAGAAATTATGTATAACTAATGTATAAGATGATGTGTTTTATATTATATATTTTATATTTGTATGTGTGTGCGTTTTTTAGGTAATCAGAAAACATATATTGGTAAAAGACCATTTTTTGTGCACAATATTTATTTGCATTAATTTTCTTGAATATTAAATTATTATTAAATGTGTATATATAGTGTTATTATTTAAATATTTAAGATTTAACAAAAAACAAGACGGGTACAACTTTGATCCAAACAAATGAAATGCAATATTTTTTTATATTTTTAATAGAATGATCTCAGACATACCATAATAAAGAACAAAACTATAACAATAATAATCTAACAACAAAATAAAACAATTCACTACTACTAATAATGATAAATAATCTCATCTCACACAACAATTACTAACAAACCAAAAAAAAAACAAAAAAAAACAAACAGCAAACAAATAACTAGCTAAATAAACGTGCGTGTATCTTACATTGGTGTATGATCTCCTCAAAGGCCTGACGCTGAACTCTGTCTCTCTGTTTCAACTGCTCCACAACATGACGTTTCCACAAACACTCCACTCTACGGCCCGCCATCTCCTCCTGCACGCACACACACACCCACCCACACACGGTTAATATTCCAGTGAACCAGTTTCCTAAAGCAAATACAATTAACCAAGAGTAGAGGGTTTCTTAATTCAGGGCACGTTCAGCCCATGGGGAAAAGAGGAACATCTCTCCTCAACACAGAAGGAAGTGACTCAAGATCAAACGCAGGAAAATGAACTTTCTGAAATGAAATAAACACACTAATTCTAGATAATTAATGCATAAACAATTTCGAAAACGTGTGCTACAGTATTAACATGCTGTCAGACCACTAATGCACATTTAAATGATATATTTGTATATTTTCATGCACATTTGTATTAACGATCTGCCTTCAGAGTAGAATGAATTTATCACACGTGATAGATCAGACATTAGTGCCAATCAATAACTCAGTGTTTATATGACTCAGATTATGAGATCTGCCTCGTCATTCCAGCTGCAGGATGGAAATAAACATGTTACGATGCTCATTCACGTGTTCATTTAAGACTGGTAACACATAAAACATATTTCAAGATATTTATATTTCAAAACATAAACAATAATTCGCCGAAAAACCCGACAGATAGCAGACATATATGATGTGTGCAAATCAAACTGATCGTTTGTGACAGTTACTTACAATACCGCATTAAATAAACTACACAATGTGTAATTTGATTAGAAACAGTGCCGCTATTAATAAATAATCTGTTATTGTTTGCGCTTATTACTTATTTTAATGCGTTTTATCAGATCTGCACCGGCTAATCGCTGCACTTGACTTTCACTTTCGATAAACATCAAGTTTACTTTACCTCACAGGATCTAAACGCGTCTCCGCTAGTTTAGACGGACTCTTCTTAACGATAAAAATAATTAATCCGACTAATAAGAGCCGAGCCGTGTCATAATAGGTTTAATCAGACAGGTTTCATGCTAACCCACTCCTGACTGAAGGATCACGGACGCCATTTTGGCTCAACAGACGTATGTTTCCTGCTGCGCCGTCGCGGGACATTTACGTCACGACCGCGTGCTTTTCACGTTCTTCCTTCAAAAACTTTATTTGAAGCCCGCATGACTCATGAATTTAAAAAATACAAATTGGAAAGAACAAATACGCAATATGGAGAAGGCAACCATGATAAAATATAAACCATTGCTTGATTAATTTAGGTTTATTTACTGATAGTTCAACGAAAAAATAGTTACAAAACATAGGGTTAAGCTATATAAAATATTTGGGGAAAAACAACTTAAAAACAAAGTAATTAATTTAATTATAAAGTAATTAAAAACTTCACAGCATTGTTTTATTCACAATGACAGAACACACACACTATCAATTTCAGAAAACAATGAGCTTTTCCAAACACCAGAACAGACCATGTAACATTTATATAACAAACTAAATTGATTCATAGCATGAAAATGTACATGACATAAAAGTCAATGAAAAACAGATTTTATGAGAAACAAATACAGCAAATAGAGAATTGATGTTTTGGTGTAAAGCAACATTATTAAAATACTATTACACTTCTTATTATTTTGAAATAATTTTCTAAAATAAAATAATTCTGTCATATCTTTTTATTTCAGCTTTAGTTATAGTTAAAGTACATTAAAGTTAAACTAAATGAAAATGACAAATATTGCCTTGGCAACTAGCTGAAATAAAATAACCTTTTAAAATATATTTTATTTCAAGTAACAAAAGTTTGTTTCTTTTTGTGCTTTCAGTGAGTGTTTCATATCAGAATGGAATTACAGTGAATTACAGAGAAAGTGATTCTGGACTAATGAACTCATGAAGAAATCAACACTCAATACTTTGACTTCTAAAATGCAAATACAAAAAAATATGATATCCAGGTACAAATTGAAAGCTAAAATGAGAGGCTCAGACGTAAGCTTTAGAGGTGCTGTTTTCTGACGCCACTGATCTGTAGATCTTCTGCGGCTGTGAGGAGCTGTAGTTATAGTTGTGAGACCTGAGAAAGAGAGAGAATAAAGATAGTCATGACTTCATCACAGATGAGTTTTAGCGATCCGTCTCTGGTAAGAGACTCACCGCGTTTGTGCAGGTTTTGAACTCTTGAAGGCGGTGCAGAGGATTCCTCCACCCAGTATAGCCAGACCTCCTGCTGCCCATCCCAGATACAGACCGGCACCCAGCTCATACCTGAAAATATCAGCATGTGAGCCAGTTTATTCATCTGTAATGGCTTTTAGATAGTAATCCAAGGTGCTTTATGTCCAAAAGTGTGTTTTAAACCCTGTAAAAAACTATTTTTTAAATGAACAAAACTTTGATTTTTTACATAATCTCTTCCATGTCTTCTGTTGTTTGAATGATTTAGTTTTTATCCAGTGAAAGCTTTTTCAGTGTCTTTCTGCTGTTACTGTAAATCTGTCATAACTGCGGTCGTATGTCTAGATGAACACTTATTGTGCATAGCAAGCTCGGAATTACTTGCTTCTCCATCAGTTTTTTTCTTCTTGTTTAAATCAGTGCATCTCAAATGTGCTCATTATAATGAGGATCTTTTGAGGAGCATTTATTTCCAGAAGCTTTATTGAGAATCAATGATCTTCACAAGCCTCCAAACCCTCTCACGTCTTCTGAGGAGCATGTATTTCTACATCTCTCGATCAGCAATGCATTATATGCTCGGGTCATTTTATTTGAGATATAAAGCAAATCCTGTTATAAAGCTCTCACGATTAACATTACAAACATCAGAATTGCATCATATAAATCTGCACCAAATTGCATATATCTCTGAACAAAATTGAGCTGTTTTTTCCTTCATATTCTCACTATATCAGATTATATAGCCAAATATGATACTTAACAGAAACACATGTGCACACACTTTGTCTGAAGGTACCCTTTTTAGACATATTTCAGACTTCAGAATCTATTCATTTCATCTTTTATTCACCTTGTTCCTCCATAAAAAGGATCATTGAACTCCTGAACGACTCGAGCGGCGTACCACGACACAGCTACCATAACACAGAGACCTGAGCAAGAGAGAACAGGCAGAACATGTGAACATATGTTTGATAAATCAGTCAGGGTGTGTGTGTGTGTGTGTGTGTTATTATACTGACCTGACAGGATGAACATGATTCCGGCGGTGAGGCTGATCTTGCCCTTCGTCTCCTCAGATGTGCTGCCCAGTTTAGTGCACTTGAGTCCCATCGCAGCCAGAATGACAGCCAGCAAACCCAGAATGAGAGCGATTATCATCAGAGCGCGACAGGCCTGGATGTATCCTACAAAACACACACATTTATATTTAATAAAATAAGCTCCATTTACATGCAAGCATATGACTAAGAGTGCATGTATCACAAGAAAATCCATTATGGTAGTAATAATCTTGTACATGCATGTGATATTTGAACATTACCACGAGGGCAATACACGCTCAGTACACTCTTATTTTACACTCTCAGAAAAAAGGTACATTTTTGTGCATTTTATTGAGTGTAAAATAAATATCAAAGTATCATACTATTAAGTCCAGGTCATATTTCACACCAAGAGCAAAGAATATTATATATAAATTTATAATTAATTCATTATATTATATTGTGATTTTTTTTTTATTTAGATTAATTTAGATTTAAATAAAAATTTTATATTTTTTCATTGTAAATTTGTTGAAAATGTTGACTTTTTTTATTACGTAAAATACAAATTCTTTACGTTTTTCCAAGTTTTTTTTTCCAGAAATAACATTAAATTGAACAAAATTGAATAAAATTTTGATTTCTAGTAAACATTGTCCTTTTGAACTTTCCATTCATCAAAGAATCCAGTAAAAAATGAATGTACACTTCAACATGTATTAAAACAGCAATAATATTTCACAATTACTGTATTTTTGATCAAATAAATGCAGCATCAAATAAATTCAAAAATAAAGATTCAGCACTACAGTAATAATCAAAAGAAAAAGAAATACAAAACTGTACAGTGCATGATATTATTACACTTTTTTTCAATAAATTGAACTAAATTAAATATGTCACAATGGTATTTGTTAATAATAACTGTAAAATATTTTCATTGTAAATTTGTTAAACAAATGCAAACGATGTTGACACTGACAAATCACATGTGTGTGTGAGGTGTGTGTGAGAGAGAGTGTGTTACCAGAAAGAGACAGCATGGACTCGAACTGCTTGCAGTTTGTGATTCCGGTGCTTGCCTCGGAACATGTCTGCCATAGGTTCTGATAGTACCACACAGACGTGATCAGCTCATTTGCAAACGTCGACGTGCGCCACGATTCATTCAACAACGACATGAAGGAGAGCAGCCAGCCTCCCAAACACAACAGAAACCCCAGCAGCTGAACCCCCGTCGACATGATCAACTAACTCCACACAGTATCCAATCAACTCAGAAACAATCCACAACTCCAGACTGCACACCGAACCCGAGCGCCGTACCAGGATGGATGTGTGTTTGACTGTGTCAGTGTGTTATAGATTCAAGAGTCATAAAACCATAAACTCTGCTCCCTCCTGTGTGGCTTTCACAAGATAACACCATGGAAGGCAATATAGGAAGTGTCATATTACCCAACAGAGAAAAAGTTTGAGTTTGACCTCCAAAATAGCCTCTAAAATCCTTGACCTCTTGTGAGGTCACACGGTGATCGAGGTGTATGTAGCTTTAGGAATGAGAAAGTCAAACTAAATAAAAAGCAGGGTTGTCAGGTCTTCACAACAAATACCACCCAATTGCTACTCAAACTAGCCCGATGGTGTTTCGAGGGGGGAGAAAATGTGTTCGGTTCCCCAACGAATTGCAGGGCCTAAATATGATGTTATTGGGGTCGCTTCAATCATGCGGACATGAAAAACAACCCACAGCAACAGCCTTAGCCCAGTTCCGTGGGAAAACCAAGGACTTGGCAACACTGCAGTGGCTGCTTTTTTGAACTGCTGCAGGGTTGTTAGGTCTTCACTCACCCAGATCCTACTCAAAACTAGCCTGATGGTGGTAAAAATGGCATTCTGTGGGGATAAAATACACATTTTTGGCGAGTTTCGCAGCTTGGGGGCTAAATACTTCAACCTGACCGGTCGATTCAACTTGCGGACATAAAAAAAACCCTGCTGCTACAGTCTTAGCCCAGTTCTGTGGGGAAACCAAGGACTTGGCAACACTGGAGCAGGCATTATTTTATACCAGCAGGGTTGCCAGGTACCATTGCTACTGAAAACTAGTGAAATTGCGTTTCGAGGGGGGGTCCCCTAGTAAAAATTGGGGTAAAACAACATGCAACAACAGTGTTCAACCACAGACTTGGCCAGTGGCAACACTGATAAACATTCTCCATCTGAATCTAAATTGTAAAACTGTTTTTTCTATGTTTCTAAACTGTATTTTGTGTGTGCCTGAACACATTTTATATAAACCATAAACAGCGGCTGAAACAAGGGTCATTTTTAACTAGAAAAGGAAGGTTTATCAAGATGAACTTTGAATGACAGCTTAAATACTTGCCTGAACGTTTAAGAAGTCTTGAAGCCAGCAGATCCGTTTGGAGTTAGTTTTTATTTTTACATAACTTATTTTATTTCGATGTTAATTTAGGACTATTGATATATCACTATGGCTATTGTTAACATTATGTGTTTGCCTTTATTTTTCTGCTTTCATTTAAATTTTTGTTTGTTTAGAACTGCTTTTTATTTTGATAAAATGTGTCTATATATTTTCATCTATAACTTTTAGTTCATTTAGTTTTAGTCATTTTAGATAATTGAAGATAAGCTAAACAAAAAAGAGAAAGGTTGTTTTGGAAACTACAGTATAGCTCAAAGAAGTGCTACTATAATAACCCTGATTATAGTATACATTAATATTTTAAATGATCTTTTATTTTTATATTTTCAGTTTTTATTTTATTTTTAGTTTCGTTTTTTTTTATGTTTTTATTTATTTTATTTATAAACTTAATCTATTTTATTTCAGTTTGAGTAATTTTAGTACTTGAACTTACGTATTTTAGTTAGTAGTTTCTAATTTTCATGTTTTTGTTTTTTCGAGACACATCTGCAGAAATCTGTACTGTATTCTAGAGTAAAGGTGTGTGTGTGTGTGTGTTTTATGAGTTTTTATGACTAGTTTAACCTGGTTTTGTCACAGGATTGAGCCACAGCCATCCAGTAAAAAGCTCATGATACTGTATCACTGAAACCGAGCAGCACTGTGACGTAACGAAGGCCACGTTGAGGGCGTATCTCACCTGCAAGGCCCAGAACAGTCTTGAATCTCTGGCAGTGAATGGCTCCGAGCGAGTTAGATGCACACGACAACCACAGGCCTTCAAACTGAGAGCTGGCCGTCACCACTGCCTCTCCGTGACTGGCCTTCTTCCACACGGCTGAGTTTGTGGAGCTGGATTCCAAACACCAGCCCACGATTCCCAGAAACATTCCCATCACCTGAAACACCGTCGCTGACATCCTGAACCAGAGAGTCTGAGAAGAACGGCATGTATCAGACCATTCACACAAACAAACAGATAAACAGCTACAGTCAAGAGTTTACAAGCACCTTGGAGAATCTGCAAAATGTTATTTTACATCAAAATAGAAGGTATCATACAAATTGCATGTGACTTTTTTTTTTTGCATGTGATGTTTTTCAGTTAGTACTTTCCCTCAGAAGCTATAGAAGGTAGCTGCATGTTTCCCAGAAGAAATAAGTCAAACTTACCTCGATCAAATTCAAAAAGTTTTCACCCCCTGTATTTTAATGTGTGAACCTTCTATAATAGTTGTGTAGCAGTCCCTCAGTTGTCTTCGGTGTAAAAAAAGAATCTCAAAATAATACAGGATGATTTTTCTGAAGTATAGCGGGTAGTTTTACTGTTTAGGACAATCATCCATCACACAAATAAACAAATTATTAAAATAAATAAGTCAAGGTAACAACTCATAGTATTAAGGATCAATATAAACTTTTCAATGGGGTAATTTTAATAAATTCAGCTATTATTTTGTATTATGCAAACACCTCTTATGTTAAATATTGTATCCAGGACAGTACCTAATAAAAAAAAAAATTAATAAAACAAGTAACATTCTGCAAGGAGCATGCAAACCTTTGACCAAACCTAAAATGAAGGTTGTTTAAATTTTTAATTTGCTGTGTGGTTGTTCAAGACGCTTGTTCACATCAGTATATATTGGATTCTGGGTTCTTTGAAGCACTAGAACCCAAACAGAAGGTTTATTAGACCGAGAACATAAATTGTTATATACATATAGATATTTGCTAAATGTAGTGAATTTGATGCATGCAGTGCTTTTACACATAGTGTCTTGCCTTATATTAAACTTATACATCCATGTTTAATAGAAATGGTAATAAAACCCATATTATTTATGCAATTTAGACATTAATCTGACTACATTATACACTAAAATTCAGTGAAATTTTAACATGAATAATAATAAATACTTTCTCTGTAATGTGTTTTAAGGTTTATGACCCTTGATCTCCTTGAACAACCATGAACTCCTGAAAATAATAATCTCAGCATAAAGGCTCTTTAGGTTAATGTGATTCTAAATGGAACTATTAATATCATTAAAGCATGTTTAAGTATTTCAGGACATACAGAGAAATTCAGACATGTGCATACTGGTCAAACACTGGACTTCAAACTCTTGTGAAATAAAAGCAAATCATGCAGTGCTTAACAGCAATTTATTTATCTAATAACATGCATAAAAATGTGATTCACTCATAACGCTGAGTAAAGACTTTTTTTGTTATTTTAATACAACTAAGACTATATTTTAGTTTTTATTCATGTTTTTAAATTTGATTGCAAAATGTAAATTAGAAAAATGAAATATTGAAAATAAAATCAGTTTAGGTTTTATGTATGTTTCATTTGTTACTATTTAACTAATAGTAATAACGCATACTTAAAATAAAAGATACACTAATATTAAAAATCTAACTTCACAACAGAATATATGGCGAATATTTTATCAGTCCAGACCTAAAGCACAATCAGAAACAGCTACTGATCATTATATTGATGAGAATGAATATTGACACGCACCTGTTTGGCTCTCAGTGGACCGTGACCGAATAATGAAGAATACTTTTGTCAGGTTTCTCCTGAAATTGTGGCTTGTGAACAGGGTTTTCTGTCTATATGTAAGACAGCAGTGATGGGCGAGTGTCACTGTGTTAATATTGGCTTTAGGTCAGTAACCCTGAAAAAATCTAATCCTGTTCTAAACACAAAAAAGGGGGCAGAGAGATGGCCTTCTTTCCAGATTCAGGGTCATCCGTCTGTTTCACACACTCCACAGGACACAGATTACGACATTATTAACATGATGATGAAGATAATTTACCAGCCACATTAACGTTCATAGGTTTGGGGTGTTTTGTGAAAGACGTCTCTTCTGCTCACCATAGATGCATTTATTTGATCAGAAGTGAAATATTATTCTAGATGTAAAATAACAATTTTTTTGTGTAAAGTTGGTGTAAAATCTAATCTATTTCTGTGATCAAAGCTGTATTTTCAGCAGCCTAACTCCAGTCTTAAGTATCACACGATCCCTCAGAAATCACTCTAATGGGCTGATTTGCTGCTCAACAAAACATTTCCGAATATTATCCATGTTGAAAACAGCCCAGTATTTTGCAGAAACTGTGCTACATTTTATTTTTCAGTATTCTTTGATGAATAGAAAGTTCTGAAGAACAGTATTTATTTGAAATGCATTATTTTGTTATAAATATTATAAATGCTTTTACCTGCCACAATTGTGATCAATGCAACCTTGTTAAAAAGTATTAATTTCTTTAACAAAAAATAAAAATCTTACTGACCACAACCTTTTGAACTTTTAACCAGACCCTTTTTACAACTGATACGGAAATGTGGCACTTCGGCAACAAAAGCTTAATACACTAACACTTTATATCACTTCACACACACACACACACACACACACACACACATATATATATATATATATATATATTTCTTGTGAATTTGGGCTGAATTATGACCTGTATGTATCTACATGAAATACATGATACATGATAATTAATTAAATAAAAACCAGAAGACAACAAAACGAGTGACGTGTGTGACTCAAGAATGAATGATGGTACGGAAGTTAACAAATGATAACTGGGAAACAGACGAGCGATACAATGACTTCACAAAAACACGAGGAAGTGGAAAACAGACGCATTGTTCATGAGCCATTATGATACCGTGACTGTTACTGAACTTTGGTCGATCTGAGAAACAACACTGAAACGGTTTCTACCGATGAGACGTATAGCGCAGGTGTGTGATACGGAGAAACACGGTTAATCATTCACATTTAACAAGGACCAAAGTCTCATCTGAAACTCAGAAAATAAACAAAAAGGAAGCAGAAGATATTACACACAATCATAGCTGGCACCTCATCTGAATTTTAAATAATAATTTTATTTTTTCAAAATGACAGTTACAGACTGTTTAAACATTAAAGTTTCTGTACATGTTGTTAAATGTCACTGAGACGTATAGCGTCCTTAGAGCTGTGTGCCGAAGCCCCGCCCCTTATGATACATTTGCATTTTTAACCAAGTGAGTGGGGTTCGTTGGATTCAAACTGGAGGCGGAGCATAATGACATCACAGTAATACTACCGTTACTCCCTGTGACAGAAACGGACTTCACTCTATGAGTGTCTCAGAATAAAAAACTGAATATGAGTTTCAAGTGCATCTGTGTCAGTGTGACTGTGTCCATTTCTCAGATTGTTTTTTTTCTTCATGTCACCTGCTCAGTGTCTACCCATGATGCATGGCTCTAAATCGAGCCGTTGCCGCCAGTGCCCGGGCCTCTCGTTCTGAAGTCATGCCACATCTTCACCAGCGGCTCTCTGTTCTTCCAAATGAGCTTATGACCATAAACGATGTACCAGCTAAAGAAAAAAACAGAGAGAATTAACATGCTTGACGTTACATGTTTACAGTTGCTACAAAGATCTAGTAAGGGGTCAATTGATGCACCTCACTGTTTACACCACCTTCTGTTCAAATGTGTGTCAAATGCATTTCATGGCAAGGATCTCTGATTGAGTTATTATAATAAACTATAATAAACTGAAAGCACACTTTTTTAAGCTAATTAAATTAAAATAACCTAACCTAAAATAAAACCAAGTGCTATTTTTTTTTTTTATGTTTTACAGCTTTTCATTTTTGTTTAGTTTAACTTGAAGTACTAAAATATACTAAATTACTAAAGTACTAAATATTTTAAATATTAAATTAAAACTACATAAAATTAAAAGAACACAAATGAGAAAAAATCTAACTAAAACTAAAAAGAATAAATACAAAAGATGAACAAAGAAATTACTAAATTACTTAAAAAGTAAAAACAGCAAATATAAAAATAAAATCTGATAAAACTATGATACTATATTAAAAACGGTACTTTATTGAAACGGTAAGTAATTGTCTTATATTAGTATTATTTATAAACTATTAAAATAATTAATTGGTATTTTTACATTTTATTTTAATATTTTTTATTTTAACAATTTTTTGGGGGGAGGGTTCATATTATTATTAATATATATTATATTAATAATAATATTATGTACAAAAACACATATATTTATTTCTTATAAATATTTCTATTAATTAATAATTATTTATGAGTTTTTATACTTATTTATTACAATTTATTTATTATTTATTAACAAATGTAATTATTTTATATTTTAAGTTTTTCACCTAATTTCTGCTTTTTTGTCAATTAACAAAAACAATATTTAATAGTTCTTGTTAACAATAACAACACTTGTCAAAAACAGCTAGATCGACCTAACTGCAAGCAAAAGTAAAGACAAATCACTCACATGCCAAATAAAGCTCCCCCTAAATGAGCTGCATGATCGAAAAAACGCCATCCCAGAATCAAGCCTGCTGTATCGAAGGCGACAATGGCCTTGAGAGCCTGTTGGCAGACATAAAAATGTAGCTGTCATTACTCATCAACAACGAAAAAGAAATCTCTTACACACACACAAACAGACTCACGTTTCCAGCGGTGAAGGTATACATGGGGAGGAAGATGATGGCCAGTTTGGCTTCAGGCATTTTGGTGCAAACGGCTGCTAGTACAGCCATGATGGCCCCTGACTGACACAACGCAATAATCTGTTCACTACATCCATATGAACACTGATGAAATCCTGAAACATCTAAACTGAAAACACACTCACCGCCCCTAGTGATGGACCAAACCGCCCCATCGCTGTTTTACTCACATAACTGAAAAACGTAGAAATCACACCTGAGAGCAAGGGCACAGAAAGATGAAATTCAGTAACATAGATGGATTTATAGATGGTCAGATGGTTTTGGAAATCTGAAAACTCTTAAATGACCCAGACCTGCAGAGAGGTAGAGCGCCACAAACTGCTCTTTTCCCATCATGTTGACGATGCTTGAAGAGAAACTCCACAGCACATACATATTAGCCGCCATGTGGAAGAGAGAATAGTGACTGAATGTAGAGAGCAGCATGGGCCAACATAGCGCCTCTGAAACCAGATCACAATCCAGATTAAATAAAAGTGCACCGATCAAAATCCAGATTTAATGACTGCGTAAACCAGATCACAATCATGAAATAATCCAGATTTAATGACTGCATGATCTAATGACTGACTTTATTTTTTACTCAAATGTTTTTTTCAGGTAAGTCTTCTATGTATCTTAATTTAAAATAATTGTATTTATTTATTTTTTAATTGGAAAGAGATACAATATAAAACATCCGTTTATGACATTTGTCACTTTTATAACATTTCTTCTGTTCTTCATCATGAAAACAGATCAGTACACCTCATTAATTATCTCCCAATTATACAAAAACTATTTACAAATATACACAATATTTATACATAAAACATAGATTTAAAAATTTTATTTAGTTATATTGGATTAATTTGGAACAAAAGTCCTTAAATAAATGTTTTATGTTGAATTGAAGTATAATACTGTGAACTGCAGTTGCTTATATACTACTAGTTATGCTGCCAGGAATTTTGAGCAAATTAATATATTACATTTATTTTTTACTCAGTTTGCACATAACACATTATCATCCATTTGAGAATTTAGCCTATATAAAGGTCCAGGACAAACCTCTTTCCAAACCCAAAGAAACCTGAAAATATTCCAGACTGTACAATACATTTTTAAATCAGACCTTTTCTCTTTCGTTTTGAGGTGATGTAAACAAGACGGACCTTGAGAGAGATTTGTTATTCAGATGCAGCACATTATGAAAGCAAAACAGATGGGTTGACTCACTGGAGGAGGGGTTAGATGTAAAGTACTTGACCATGGAGCGCTGCAGAGAAGGAACTCTCCAACAACAAAACACCAACGCATTTGCGGCAATGATGCCTGAGAGAGAGACAGAGATTTGTTTAGATGGACCAATGCACAGAGAAATAGATGGACACTATCTGTTTATTTACTAAAACTGCTCATCTGTATAATATGGATTGGTTTGTGTCATTCAGACTGACCTGTGACTGTCTTCTGTCCATCACTTAAACTGTTCCACCACTGATTCATCTGCAGAACAACAGACGTCTGTTACAAACACACAGTTGAAGGCAAGAGTTTACAACTCCCTTTTTAGAATGAATTTTTTTTACTTTTTGCATTTGAAGATCAGGGGAAATGTAACTTATTTTGCCTTCTGGGAAACGCACAACTACCTTCTGGAACCCCTGAAGGGCAGTAATAATTAAAAAAATATGCTATTTAGGCAAATATCCAAAAAATCTACATTATGTTCAAAAGTTTTCAACCCCAGATCTTAACCAGTGGTTTTTCTTTCCGGAGCATCGGTGAGCATTGGATCCTTCTGTAATAGTTGCATGTGAGTCCCTCTGTTGCCCTCAGTGTGAAAAGATGAATTTCAAAGTCATACAGTAACTGTTGTAAAGGGTATAAATACACAAAAATGCTTGAAATCCCAAAATATTTGTGGGAGCTGAAATTGTTTTTTGAAGAATAAGCATACTGTTCAGGATGAACAAGAGACTGATGAACAGATATCACTAAGCAAAAAACACAGCTGTGGATCAATCAGGTTATTAAGAATTGAGGACATGTAAACTTTGAATGGGGTCATTTTTATAAATTCAGCTATTATTTCTCTTATGGACTATATGCATACATTGTTTATGTGAAACATCTTATTCAGGTCTGTACTAAATAAATAAACAACAACATGCATTTTGTATTATTACTCTTATTTTAGTAAACTAATTAACATTTTGCAGATTCTGGCATGTAAACTTTTGACCACGGTGTGTTTATTAAAACAGGCACACACCTGCTTGCGGAAATCTCCTTGTTTCTGAGGCCGTATCTTCTCCAGCCAGTCTGCTTTGACATCGTCAAAATAACTCTGTACACGAGATTTGAGACTTTCGTACTGCCATATCGCCGCTCCGCCGAACGAACAACCTGTAAACTGAGCTGGAGTTATTACCAGATATTCTAAAAGATCACAATCCACACACATAGGACTTCATTCATGGAATACAAACACAATCAATGTGCACTGAACTGAATATAGTTAAATATAATGATATAATAATGTGGATGTACACAGAAATTGTTTCAGAATAATGAACAAGGCCCACCATGTGTCAGCAAAAAACACCTACCCCTATGGTGAATACGAATGGTTTAACCAGTCTGCCAAACGACCTGGTGGGTACATGTGGGGTGGGCGGGTCTGGAGCAGGAGCCACGCCCTTCTTATGTAGGATTTCATTTTGCTCCGCCTCTTCTGCCACACCCTTCTTCGGCTCCACCTTCTTCGCTACTTTGCGAAAGCCACACCTCTGCTGCGTCTGAAGAGTGAATCTATTTGGAGCAAAACAATCACCAAATGTTGTATTTATATTAATTTTTGGAATGTGAAGGAAAAAAAAAAAAGTAACCCCAAAATGTCATAATTTCTACAACCTTATTTGATAAAAGTAACCTTGAGAGAACTTATAAACAATAAACAGAATGCATTTATTTTCAATAATGTAATGGCGTTTTTACTAATGGACTAATGTGGCGAGGGACTTGACTGAATCATTCAATGTGTAATATGTGAGCCTGACGCACAAAGCAGTCATAAATAGCACAATAATATTTGTAGCAATAGCCAAAAATACCTTGTATGGGTCAAATAGCTTCTTTTAAGCCAAAAATCATTAGTATATCAAGTAAAGATCATGTTCCATGAAGATACTTTGTAAATGTCCTACTGTAAATTTGGACGTATTTGGACAGCTTTAAAGGGCATTTTCTCAATATTTAGATTTTTTTTGCACCCTCAGTTTCCGGATTCTCAAATAGTTGTAACTTGGTGAAATATTTTCCTATCATAACAAACCATACATTAATAGAAAGATTATTTATCCAGTTAAAAAACCCGCTCCATGGTCACATTTAGGAAGTAAAATATGTTTTTATATTAAAAATAATTTTAATAATATAACATGTAATATTTTTTTTTTTACATTGTCTGTTGGGCCTTGGTTATATTATTATAAAAGTTGTTTCTGAAGCGAGTTTTACATTTTGCCAAAGTTATTACTATGATTTATTACGATACATAAGGTTCTCTCTTATTTCAGGCTCACCATAAATAATGTTTACATTTACAAATGCCATAATAAAGACCTAAACACACGTTTATAATTTAAACAGCTGTTTGTTATCATTATGTTTATAATGACATTCTATTAAAAAGCTGCAGCTTTAATGAATGAGCTGATTAAAGCCTCTGAAGCAGCTGTGAGTGAAGAGAGGCGCTCAGGATATAAACACGCAGTCAGAGAAATGTGTGTTACCTGTTTGACAGGTAGTGTGTGCCGATGATGTCCTCAGAAACCCATCTGAACACTGAAGCCCTCACCGCCATCATCACTGCTGCGACCCCACTGCGCTGCGGCTGCAGCCTCCACTTCCGCTTCCGGCTCAGAGCGCGTCCACAGCGGCGCCTGCTGGAGGAGGATGCGCGCTCACACTCAATCTGTACCTTTGACTACTGTTGCAATCTGTTACTATTTACAAAGAAAAGAAGCATGCGTTTTATTTCTAATTCATATACATTTAGCCGAATTTACTTTTTTTAAATTTGTTTTTAATTTGCAGATTTGTTTACTTTTATTCACTCATTTGCAGCACAGTGTTAATTAATTTATTATACGCACAAGTGTTTGTACATTTACTGTTATATCAGTTTATTAATTTACTACTAGTAAACTACTAGTTTACTGAGTTAATTCATTGTTTCATTTGCAGTTGTTGAGTTTACTCATTTGTGGCAGGTTTTTTCATTCATTTAATTTAGCAATTGCATGTTTATACATTTTTTAAAATCTTTTATTTATTTATTATTTTGATATTATTTTTTATTTATTAGTTTGCATATTTGTTTTTATTTTATTGTATTAATTTATCATTTTTTATATTATATTATTATTATTATTCATATATATATATATATATATATATATTATTATATATATTATTATTATTATTATTTTTTTTTTGCATGTTGGGGAATTTGTAATTTTTTTATTCAGCAGGCTAATCATGTGGCAAGGTTTGCACAATTGTATTTATGAAATTTTCATTAATTGTTTTAAACAACTTTTTTTAGCATTTGTATTTTATTTATTTGTTTATTCGTTTCCGCGTTTGGGAATTTGTACAACATTTTATTCACAAATTTATACTGAACTTACAAAGTGAACAAATTCTCAAAATGTATAATTAAATAAATTAAGAAATTAGAAAAAACATTGTAAAAAAATACAAATGTACAATTTTAAAAAGCGTACAACCTGCTACAAAAATAAATTACTAAAATAAACAAATGTGCACGCATGCAAATAAATGAATTAGTTCAGACAAAAATACAAAAATTCATACAGTTTGTGAAAATATAGTCTAATTAAACCCCCTGAAAGTGAAATGCGGAGGAAGTAAATAATTATTTAATTAAATAGATAAATAGTATTACCCTAATTATGCATGTATTTAACATAAATATTCATGTATGTAATAAATAAACTAATATATATATATTTATTTAATGATTTAATTTTGACTTATTTTGCACGCCATATATTTTTTAGCACGCGTCTAATAAAAAAAAAAAAGAAAAGAAAAGAAAAAAAATCAGTGCGCGTTCGCAGCTGCGCATCATCCCGCCGCCAGCTTGAGTACAGCGCCTGCGCTCCTCCGCGGCTCCGGTTCACCGTCTCCTCGCGAACATGGCGGCGCCTGCGCTCTCCAGCCGGGCTGGTTCAGCTGGCAGCAGCCCTACCGCCACCCCGAGCAGCACCAAACACGTCCCGCAGGCCCCCGAGCTGGACTTCAGATCCGGAGCCAGGATAGAGGAGCTCAACCGGCTGATCGCCGAGTTCAGCAAGCACGAGCAGCGCGAGTATGACGACCAACGCGCGCTCGAGATCCACACGGCCAAGGACTTCATCTTCTCCATGCTCGGTGAGGAAGAGCTATGCCTCTGACACAATGCAGCTCAGGCACGCATGCATACATCTGAAAGGGAAAGTGTGTTTGTGCGCGTCCGGTGCGTCTGCTTGTCTTTGTCTTTGCGCTTCGTTCTGCGTTAGGCAGCAGATGGGTGTGTTTGCAGCTTCAACACCCTCAACTCTTGTTTGGAATGGCACTCAGATGCTTTATTTGCATTAGACGTCAAAAATCGGGTCATCTGCTTGCTGTTAAAGGAACAGCTCAGCCCAAAATTAATATTCTGTCATTATTTACTCATCATCATATCTGGATGACTTCCTTATCTGTAAAACGAGAGAAGATGCCTCTCTGTTCATTCAGTGAAAGTGGAAGGTGGCTGTTAAGCTCCAGAAAGAAGGCATAAAAATACTAATTTTAAACTGTTATTCACTGAAAATGCTTAAATGACATGTAGCCGAGTAAAGAATGAGCAAAGAATGAGTTTTCTTAGCTTATTATTGTAAGGACAAACAAGGCATAAGCATGAGAAAAAGCATATATGTTAACTAATATAATTAAAAAACTTTTATGCCTATGTGTTTCACTTATGTACATGACAAATATGCATCGCATTAGTTTGAATATTTTATGTTCAGTTCAAATGCATGAAAATGTTGTATGCAATTCATATCTTGCGTTATGTATTGCTGAGAAAATGGCTGTGAATTAGAATAAAAATGCAGTATTTAGCCAGACCAGCAGGAATAAGTGGCACCAAATTAGCGGTCGTGTGGTGCCAGTACAAAGAGCATCGCTGCATAAAAATAGAAAAGCTGCATTTATTTGTATAAGAGCTGAAGTCTCAGAGACGCTGAACAGAAGTGCTGCACTGAAGCAGAAGATCTGTCCAGATGCATGAGCGGAGGAGCAGCCTGAGGCCCGTGCACTGACTCGGTCTCACGCGTGTTTACTCAGCCGTGCAGACACACTCTCATCTGTGCTGGAGAACAGGCTGAAATCAAAACTGACAGTGTTTGCTTCTTTAAGTCACATTAGGAAAGAAAAATGGGTTACAGTCGCAGTTGGGTCATTCTGTGTCAAACCAACCGAATTTAAGAACCTTCCTTTGCTAAAACCTTAGGATCTATTAGTAGTTTTTTTCTGAAGAAAGGCAAACATAAATAAAGATGAAAGCCAGAATATTTAATGTTGTAGATTTTATTTTGTAGAGGATGGTGAAAAGGTCACCTGAGATTTATGACTTGTGCCGTTTAAGATTCAGTCTTAATCAAACAATGAATAATACCTTAATTACAGTGTTTTTTTAAAACTAACTTGAACAAAGATGAATAAAATAAAGTTGTTTAATTCAAAATGCTAGATTCTACACATGTCACTTTGTACACATCTGATGGCTGTTTCTTTAAGAACAAAATGATTGCATATAACACACCTATCCGAGTGCCAAAAGTATACATTTTCTAAAAATGACATGTAATCCAGGAAGTATTAACAATATACAGTATAAACGGGGAGCTCTGGTTGAGGTGACACAGAATGACCCTCTTGCATGCTGAGCTGAGTTTACTGCACTCTTCTTATGAAAGATGCTCAAATTGTGTGCCTGAAGGTGTATTTCTGAATGCTGAACTCGCTGTGGCCTCTGGAGGAGTGTGACAGATGTTCAAGGCACGCACACACACACACAAACACTAAGTTGTTTTGGTTTTTCTGAGCATCTCTGGAGGTTCTTCTGCTGCTGACGGGAGACTTTAGTACCCATGAGTCACTGGCTGGCGCGTGTACAGTTCATCATGAGCTTGAGCTCAGGTGTGACTGGGGATTATTTTCATCAGGAGTCAGTTGGCAGTTTCTCCCAGTGTTTGGAATGTTCTTGTGTTTGTGTAGGAAACGTTTTATAGACTCTATTGCAGTTGCTCTGGTGCTCTTGTGGTTGTAGATTAACTTTTATGTCAATTGCTTTATTATGACATTTTGTTCTGTGAAGCAATGCCCTTCATTCGCTCTAAAATGACCAAAATTGAGTGAAATGACAAACAGGGTAATTGTTAGTTTTTGTGTCAACACTCATGATATCAAAGTGATATCCACTTGAAGAAACTTACTCGCTATGTTTACGATGTTTTCATTAATTTAAACTTATTTCATTTCATTTATTTTATTTTTATTTGCATTTAATTTACTGCTTTAGAAACCATTTTAGAAACTATTGTATTCACAATGGATCTTCGCAACTCTCACATCAGGACTTGAAAAATGAACACAAGCCCTGTGATGACAGACAGTTTCTTTTGGTGAATCTAATAAAAACATGCCAGAATAAAAATAAGAAAACAAATCCTATTTTAGAACCTTTTTCTAAAGGTTTTTTTTTTTTCAATTAGTGATGCTATTTTCATGGCAATTTAACACATTATCATAATCACTTATTTATATAATAATAATATAAAATACAGATTTTTATCATTGTTTTAACAGCTACATTAATGGAAATTGGAAGGGGAAAAAGTGTTTAATTAAAGTGTTTAATAATTAATTAATTAATTAATTTCAGTAATTGTCGTGAACGGATTTAATGATACCTAATGAATATTTCAAATGGATTTCGTAAATTTCAACCCTTAAATCCAAACATGATATGTGCATTGTTTAGTCATTTGAGCACTTTGTTCATTATGTGATGTATTTTGTTACAAACTGTTTCCAACTTATTGAAAGTTCAACAAAAACATGGATGGGATTTCTTATAAACTTGCTATTAGTAAAATATTGTCTGCAGTAACTGCAGTTTTGGTTCAGTTTATTTTACTTTGGTGATTTACCACTTTCTACATTTACCTTTATTTATTTTTCAACATAAAATCATACAAGGTAAAGAACATTCTGTGAAAATGTAACACAATGTCAATGATTGATGTCATAAATAATGGTTAAAATCAAACTTGGATGCTTGTTATCTCATAATTAGATTGAGAACCTTTAAGATCTTGCGGAAAAAGACATTAATATGTGCTTTTTATGTAATAACACACAACCAATATCCCTATAATAGTCATGTTCATAACCGATTGGTTAATATTTAAAACTGGACTTTAAAGTCTTACCAATATTCTTATTAACTCAAAGTATTTAAAGCGAAAATTATATAAAAAGCATGCATTCTAAGGTTAGACTTTAAATTTTGTAAATAAATAATTTCATGAACTGATATAATGTTGATATACCAACCCATTGAAGTACTGAAACCTATTTTGTATCTTTTGTAATGCACTGATAACCACCAAAAGCAGGTGGTGATGAGTCCTAAACTAAAGCCCATCACAATCAGCTTTTATGTTATCATGTTTAGAAGGTGCTCAGAGACACAAACACTAAATACCATCATGGTAACGCATGAGACAACCGTCATCTCCATCATTTTGGGCGTCGAAGGCAGTCTGTATGATGTGGTTCCAGTAGTGTCGTTTAAAGGCTAATAATAATGTACTAAACATTAATTTGCTGCAACATACAACCCTAATGTACATAACTGATGAGAAAAATTCTAAGCATTGTTATTAAAAAAACAACAATATCAAATTTGTAATGTAATGCAGGGAATTCTGTTACGGTTATTCACTCTAAATTGTTTTTTTGCACTTCCAAAAACTGTATACTACCGTAAAATTTCAAGTATTTCACCTTATAAATTAGGGAAACTTGCCATTAACCATTTTAACAGGTTTTTATTGTAGCATTTTACAGTGCTAAGTAACTAGTTACACACAACACTACTAACAATGTAATTTTCTGTTTTCAGGCATGGTGCAGAAGTTGGACCAGAAGCTTCCAGTTGCCAATGAGTACCTGCTGTTGTCCGGCGGGGTCAGGGAAGGTGTGGTTGACATGGATCTGGACGAGTTGACGGTATATGCACGGGGAGCCGATTATGACATGGACTTCACGTTACTGGTACCCGCTCTCAAACTCCACGACCGAAACCAGCCGGTCACGCTAGACATGCGACACTCTGCGCTCTGCCACTCCTGGCTCAGCCTGCGTCTGTTTGATGAGGGCACCATCAACAAGTGGAAGGATTGTTGCACGGTTGTGGACCACGTTAACGGCGCCACCAATTACTTTTTCTCACCCACGCTGGTGGCCGACTGGTTCTACGAATCCATTAGTATGGTTCTGGCGGAGATTCAGAAGAAGCCACAGCGCGGCGTCCCGCGGGTCGAGAAAGTAGAGCGCAATGCAACTGTCATCTCCATCATTTTGGGCGTTGGAGGCAGTCGAATGCTGTATGATGTGGTTCCAGTAGTGTCGTTCAAAGGCTGGCCGGCGGTGGCCCAAAGCTGGCTAATGGAGAACCATTTTTGGGACGGGAAAATCACGGAGGAGGAAGTGATTAGCGGGTTTTATTTGCTGCCTGCCTGTTCTTCTACAGGCCAGAAGGAAAATGAATGGCGCTTGTCGTTTGCGCGCAGCGAGGTGCAGCTGAAGAAGTGCATCTCTGCCAGTCTCATGCAGGCATACCAGGCTTGTAAAGCTCTGATTATTAAGCTTCTCTCTCGACCCAAAGCCATCAGCCCGTATCATCTGCGCTCGCTCATGCTTTGGGCCTGTGATCGCCTGCCGCATACATACTTGGCGCAGGAAGATTACGCTGCACACTTTTTGCTGGGGTTGATCGATGACTTGCAGCATTGCTTGGTAAATAAGACCTGCCCGAATTACTTTATCCCGCAGTGCAACATGCTAGAGCACCTCAGTGACGACACAGCCATGCTGCATGCGCGTAAGCTGTCGTCCGTTCGCTCAGACCCAGCAGAACACTTGCGAAGCGCCATAGAGCATGCTAAAGCCGCGTCGCGACTGACACTGGAGCTCCAGTGGCGTGGGGGTAGCTCAAACATATCATCTCCCCTGTCAGAAACTGGAGCCGACCAGCAACCTGACGACCGGCTCGCTAAGAAACTCCAGCAGCTGGTCACGGAGAATCCTGGGAAGTCCATTTCGGTCTTCATCAACCCAGACGACGTCACACGGCCTCACTTTCGCATTGATGACAAATTCTTCTGAAGCCACCCAAACTGATCTGATTAGGCGCTGGCTGCAATTTACACCATGCAACCTCATTTTTTGAATCGATGACTAGTTTTTCTGAAGCCACACCCATTGATCTGATTGGGCACTGGCTGCTGATGACCTCCCATTTCAATTGAAGACAGATTATTCTGAAGCCATGCCCTCTGATCTAATTACACACTGTCTGTGAATGACATCATGCAACCTCATTTTTGAATAGATGACTAATTTTTCTGAAGCCACGCCCTCTGACCTGATTGGAGCTCTCTGCAGATGCCCTCACATTTCCATTGATGACAAATTATTCTAAAGGCACACCCTTTAATCTGATTGGGTGCTGGCTGCAGATGACCTCACATTTCCATTGATAACAAATAATTCTGAAGCCACGCCCTGTAATCTGATTGGGCACTGCCCTCCAGATGACCTCACATCTTCATTGATGACAAATTCTGAAACCACACCCTCAAACTGGGCGCTCGCTACAGATGACCTTACATTTCAAATGATGACAAATGATTCTGAAGCCACGCCCCCTGATCTGATTGGGTGCTGGCTGTAGACACTCTTACATTTCTGTTGACGACCAAAAATTCGGAAGCCACGCCCACTGATCTGATTGGAAGTTGACAACCTTTCTGTAGCATTAATGATCAATTCTTTTGAAGCCATGCCCTTAATCTAGACAGTTTTTTTGTAAGAGTCCCAGAAGCAGGAAGCTGTGTGTTTTGCACAGCGCTGGAGATGTTAAACGCTTCAGGCTCTAAACATGATGTTATAAATGGACATGATCCTGTTTCACTGCTGCCAGTTTGAAGTCGTGTTCACATATCTGTTCCTTCCCATTACGGACGCTCAGCCTTTACGGGAAGGATAGAGAAAGCGGATGTGGGGGGAGGAAGGTTTGTGCATGGCTCATGTGGAAAACAGGAAATCCATAACTACACTCAGAAGTGCAATTAGACAAAATGTGTTTATATGCTTTACTTGTAAGTACACTGTAACATGATACTGCAAACACGCTATTTTAGACACCATCGTTTCACAAACACACTTGCAGAAGAACTTTATTCTCACAAACTGCACATTAGGACTCCAAAAATACCCACAAACACACTCCCTGTGATGATGGATGTTTGTTTTATTTTAACACGCAATCTCTTGAGGTGAATCTCATGGAAACATTTCCATGTATCATTTTACCCCCCTAAAATTTGATGAGTAATAATGTTTTAAAAAATAAAGCCTATTTTAAACACATTTTAAAAGGTATTTAATTATATTCTTATTACTGTAATAGTGATTTAAAAATGTATTAATTAAAGCTACATCAATTAATATTGCAGTTTAAATGAAATATCTTTTCTGCAGTGCATTAATGAGAATGGCAAGGTAAAAATGGCATTAAAAATCTCTAACTAAAATAGGCTTTTATATTGCTTTTGTGAGATTCACCCCATGAAAAAAATAATTGTAAACAGAAAACTTTATTTGTTCGTGTTTTTATATATATATTATATATGCTGCTAAACATGATAGGTGCATTGAATAATTTGTTTTTGTAATCATTGAGTATTTTGATCATGTGATGTGCTCTGTAACTGTACATACTGCTGTAAGTAACCCCGCCCACTTCTCCCAGTTAGACCAATCAGCCTCAGCCAATCATGTGATGTGCACTCATTTAATTATTGACATGCATATCTTTGCATGTGATTGGTAGGAGGGACGGATCAGAACAGACCAAACGTGAATATTCAAGCTCTACAGGGACCAATCGTAATGCCTTATTACAGAAAATAAACAAGTGGGGTGTTTTTATTCCGATTAAGGGGATCCTAAGACTCTTTTACTTCCCCACCATGTGTTTCTCTTTATATCTGAATCAGGACATATCAGAAATAAACTGAATATGTTGATTTATTTTAACTGTCGTCATTAAGCTAATGTCCATGAAAATAGTGTGTACATGTTATTCTTATGCTTGATAAATATCTCTTAACATGCCAGCGGACACCTCAGCAAAATAACATATCTGCCCTGGATCAGTGTTGCATTGCATTTTAATCTTGTGTTTGGTAAATAAAGCTGTACAGAAGTGCAAAAGTGTGAGGAAGACTTTGTTTAACCCTAAAATGAAAGTTTTATTTATTTATTTATTTATTTGTAATTTAAAGATTAATGGATAATTTAAGATTCAATTATTTAAACACTTTAAAAGTTAACATTTTTTTGAAGATAACTTTTTTGCTCACCAAGGCTGCATTTATTTGGCCAAACATACAGTAAAAACAGTAATATTGTGAATATTAATATTGTAATTTATTTCTGTGATCAAAGCTACATTTTCAGCATCGTTACTCCAGTCTTTAGTGAGAAACCATGCTGATTTTCTGTTCAAGAACATTTGATTAATGTTGAAAACAGTTGTGTTGCTTCATATTTTAAGGAAACCGTGATGCCATTTATTTTTTAGGTTCCTTTAATGAATAGAAAAGAGCAGCATGTTTTCAAAATAGAAATCTTTTGTGACATTATAAATGCCTTTACTGTCACTTTTATGCATCCTTGCTGAATAAGTATTTATTATAAGTATTAAGGTCTCAGAAAAAAGTGTTCATAGGATAAGTAGACAGCATATGAACTTATTTTGTTCCTTTCTTTGACTCATTATGCAATTGGATTGCAAATATGACATCAATGTTGCATGCAACCGCTTGAAGCATTGAATCTCTTGCTATTCATTTGAAAAGTTGGCTATATATGAGCAATCACAGTGTTTGGTGTATACTGAATTGAAATATATTGTAATATTGCTGCTTCTCCAGCAACTTGTGTAGTTAGAGAGCACCGTCAGGGATCATAACCCACATGCTGTCAGCTAAATGCTCTTTTACTACTGTATTAAAAGCACTGACGCTGTAGGAGAAATATTTGGAGTTTTTCCTCCAGAAGCGCAGGTAAAGTGCTGCGACAGAGAATTACAGATGTGCGTGCAAGAAAGGTAGAAGCTAAGAAGTTTATCTGTATAACAGAATGCCTCTTTGTAAAGTAAAGCTCAGGATGATGGTGTGTGTGTGTGTAAATGCTGAGAGCTATTGTTATATCTTGCTGACCTGAGGAAGGTGGAGATTCAAACTCTTTTGTACACATTTAGATATGACACACCTGCTTATTCAGTTTTGCTTAAGCAGCTGAATACCAAAATAATCCAGCTCAGTTTTATATATGAGTGCGTGAGTTTGCGCAGGCCATGTCAGGTTATTTTTGTTTCCTGTCGTCTCAGCACCTGTCTGCCCACCTGCGACTTACCCACCGTTGTGTGTGTGTGTGTGAGTGTGAGAGAGAGAAAGAGAGCGAGAGGCTTTTGGTTTGTTGACATTCAAAGATTTTTTACACAACAGAAGTGCCTTGTAATATGCCAGGCTTTTGCACTCATACGGAAAAAAAATATTCAAATATATTTTCAAACATAGCCTATTTTTAACTATGCTTTAAGATATATTTGTTTTTGGTAATATACACTCTCAGAAATAAAGCTATAGTACTTTTTCAAAAGGTACATGTTTGTACCTAAAGGGTCCATTTTGGTACCTAAAAAAAGGTAAATATTAGTACTGTGTACATATTTGAACCGAAAAGGTAAGGTTTGAAAAGGTACAGCCCCAGTGACCTTGGTACCTTTATTTCTGAGAGTGTACGTTTTGGCCTTTTTCAGGTATATATATATATATATATTAAAAACATTATTTTGCCTTCCATATAATTCCAATCCAAGAAAAAAAATATATATTTCACATTTGAAGAAAAACATTATTTATTGTCTATGCCATGCCATTTTATTTTTCCAAACATTATTTTTTAAATTTAATTTTAAGTTTTAATCTCTAGTAGGCCATTCCATCCACATTTGCATTTAAATGTATAGACCACCTAAGGCTGTAAATTCATTTTCTTCATTTGTAGTCCCACACTGAAGTCCCAATCTGAATTATGATTAGTGAAACATCGTTTCAGAACGCGACTTCGAAACGTGGATCGCAAATAATTTAATTTGCTCAATGCTTTGAAAACCCTCTCTGAAATTCTATTCTAATTCAAAGTATTCATGATAAGTTCCGATCTAAACCAATTTGATTTGGAACCCTTCTGCGATATCCAGATCTAAATCAAATTATTTGAGTTATGCGATCAGATTGGAGTGAATCATTCAATTTGCAGAGCGATATAATCTGATTCAAAAGATTTGCGAACTTGCTTCGAAGTTCCGATCTGGATTCACATTCGCATTCCCTGCTCCCAGATTCCGATTTGAATCAAATGATTCACCATACACCAAGTAATCTAAATCAAATATTTCTCAAACCTGCTCTAAATTCCCGACAACAAATGATTTGCGATATGCAATTCGGTCCGATCCGATTGGAGAGAATAATTTAATTTGCGAACCATCACCAGCTCTTTGAAAATGGGAATCATTTTTCGAAGCAGTGCATACCTTATTTGGTGTTTTTCAAAAAGCTTGGTTTTACCAGTAA
>JAUYWG010000050.1:18018240-18029122 GCA_034779775.1 Enteromius afrohamiltoni
TGGTTTAAAAAAAAAAAAAAAAAAAAAAAAAATATATATATATATATATATATATATATATATGTATAATTATTAACTGACTAACTAATTAATTAATTAATTAATGCATGGAAATACCACACTATTTTCACTTTACTATGGTATGGTTGTATCTGAAGACCAGATTGAATGGCAATCATCAATCATAATCAGATGAAATGCGTCCATCTGGTTTAAAACCCAATTTTTACAGATTTGATTTTACAAATAATAATAAATAAATAAATCTGTAAAATTTTAACCCAGTTTTTTTTCTAGGATGAATTTATTTCGTATTTTCTTATTTTATACAATATTTTTATTCGTTTTATTTGCTTATTTTTCTATACTGGTGCTATACAAATATTTATATTTATTTCATAACATAACATATTTCATTATACTTGTAATTATTTCATTGTATACTTTTTGTTTTTTTGTTTTATATTTATTGTAGCTTATTAAAACTATAAGTAGCTTATAGGCTATAATAATACTGTATTACAATTATTCGATAAAACAGATATGAATACTTAATATATTATTATAATTTATATTTTAATTCTTCGGGAAAAAAAATGTTTGCAACTGCTCTATAATTTATATGAATATATTATATTACATATTTATAATTAATATTAATATATCAGAGTAGCCTACCATGATAATACAATCTGATCGAATGTGTAGCACGGTAAGGTTGATCAAAGGATCACGTCGGGACTCTTTTGTTAGGTGTCACATGACACCTGCGGTGACGTCACGCCCGTGTGTCTGAAAGCGACGGAGCTGCGGCAGCTCCTGTTAACGGCGCGCGGAACGAGCCCCGGTCAGACACACGCACACTCACGCGCGCTCCAGCATCAACAAACACCGCCACGCCCGCGATTTCGCCGCTGCCTCAGCACCGGACGGCGCGTGAAGTGACTTGACAGCTGCTCTCACGTGAGAGTCGCGCCCTTGCGCTACAGCGCGAGCCAGGAACCGACGCCAAGCGGTGAACAACGTGTCTTCATCATCGGCATCCTCATAATCCGTGACCGACAGCCGCGCAACGGGAGATGGAGAGCAAAGACAAGAGCGCCGGTGAGCGACTTACGTCACATCACCGACAGGGTTCTGTGTGTGCGTATGTACATGAGTGTAAGTGTGTGTGTGTGTGTGTAGACTGCGGTACTCAGGTCTGCTGTCCTGACAGGGTCTGGGGTGGGGTGTGTGTGTGTGTGTGTGTAGATGTATGTGATGCTCGTCAAATGTCAGGCGTGTGTGTGTTCATGTTCATCTGCAGATGTTGTGTTAAAACATCCTGATGCAGCAGAAATGCCTCTTGCCTGGGGTTTGGCCAGAGAAGGGTGGTCTTTCTCAACACATCACATTCATCACAGTCCTCTGTGTGTGTGTGTGTGTGTGTGTGTGGCAGCGAGCTGTCGATACATCGAGTTCCTTCATATGTTGAGACACCAGTCTGCATCATACAACATGTTTTTGTCAGCAGTAGGGTGTGTAGCTGATTGTTTTTGTCTGTTCACGCCAGTTTATTGATTTTAGAAGAAGTACAGATGGCATATGATGATGTTCTTCCATGCAGTCATCAGCATTCAGCACGAGTAGTGCTTCACTTTACTGCACCCCAATGTTCAGAGGAAATATATAGGAATATTTCACATGTGCCCTAGTGGCATCACATAACCCTCAGTCTAGTTATGGCACCTGAGTGGTTTATGTTGCTGTGTTTTATGGCCCAGTATCCAGCACTAATGAATGGATTTGGGTCAGTCTGAATGTGATATATGTAGCTGTTCGTATGTGCTGTAAATACAGCGGCCCAAAAACCTATATAGGCTCTTAAAAATCTTTATTGGCGCCTATGGTTTTGAGAGGAACCATTTGGAAGTTTCCATTGCACCAGAGGCTCTTTAAATCGGGAAAAGATTCTTCATCAAGGAAAATATGGTTCTTCTAGGAACTGTTCATTGAAAGGTGAAACAGAAATGGTAGAAACAATGTTTATACAAAAGTGCCAAATTAAGTGCAACCGAATGCTGCGAGGGGTAACTTTTTGCATTTCCACTGTGGTTAATTAATTTAAAAAGTCAATGATTTTTAGTGAATGTTTGAAGTAAATTAAAAAGTTCATTTGTGTTCATGAGTTGCTGCATTTTATCAACCTAATTTTTTAGCACAAAGCAAGCTACACTCCTAAAAACAGGCTCTTTATCGACTATTGCACAAAAGGTTCTTTATAATGGAAAAAATGTTTTTAGAATGGTTCTTCACCAAGGAAAATAGATCATCCGAGAACCCAGAATGGTCATGCTCAAAAATGTTTTAATGTCTACATGCAGAATATTAAGCATGCATCAGCTTTTCAGTTAATTTGTGTGGAATTTGTTGCTGCCTTAATCTATTATTTTAGTCAAGCAAGTTATAGTCATTAGAACAGGCTCTTAATTGGCATGAAGAACCTTTAACATTCAAGGAAGCTTTCCATTGCACTTTATAGTGGAAAAATATTCTTCATATTGTTCTACGTCAAGGAAAAAAACATTTTTTTCTAAGAATTGATCACTAAAACTTTATTTATAGAACCCAAAATGGTTCATACTTCTGCTGTTTAATTTTCTAAATCACAGTATAGATGATCTATATAGTCTATAAATAGATGCAATTTGCAAAGATGCAAACAATCGGTGCAGAATCTCTCAGAATATTTCCATCGACTTTTTCAATCAATGAACTCGTCAAATAGTAATTCTTATTAAATGTATGAAGCACTGCATGTGAAATATGCATTCCATGAGTCGATATGTTGTATTCACCTAATTTATTTAACAAAAGTCACACTCAAAAAATACTTGAAAGTCTATAATTAGATCCAGAATATCAACCGCTGCAGCATTTTTACTCATAACTAGCTTTTTGCATTTAGTGTGCAAATTAGTTAGTTGTTGTGGCACTGATTTTTAGTGGCTATATGTGGTCAGTTATGACCAAAGCATAAAAGTATGCGAACAAACATGATTTCAAGTCAATTTTCATGAGTTGCTGCATTCTATCAGAAGTAAGCTTCACTCTTAAAAACAAACGAAGAACCTGGAGAATGTCTACACTTACAGAAAAGAGGTTTTCACAGTGAAACATAAATATACTTAAATTTATTTGAAATACATTTATTTCATGCTCAGTATACTACAAATACATTTTCATATTTATGTACTTAAATGCCATGCAATTGTACTTTTAGTGTACTAAACTGGTAAAGTACTAAATTGGAACAGCTAATTTTGCACTTAATGCACTGTAATTGTGCAAAAGTAGTCCAGTTAAAGACATACTTAGTATATCTGATTGTGCTAAAGTGGAACTATTGCAAGTATACTTCAGGTACACTTAAATTTTTTTGCATTTAAAGGGCAGTATTACACAGTCCTCAGTAAAAATTAGATAAACACACATTTTAGGCTTATTAATAAGAAAGTAATAAAGTTTAATTAAATTTTTTAGTTATCAGTAGGTCTCGAGTTATTTGTCAGTAAATATGTTAATACATTTTAATATATTTTAAATATTTTTTTTTACTTGGGGCAACAACTTTTTTTTTTAAATGTTGAAGACATTTTTATAATCATATTTTATAATAATAAGAACCTTTTGTGGAATGGAACAAAAGACCCTTTATAGTAAAAAAAAAAAAAAAGGCTCTTTAGATTATTATAATGTTCACACAAGACAAAAAAATGTCTCTTTTGAAGAACTGTTCACTGAAAGGTTTTTTGAGGAACCAACAAATAGTTATTTTAAGTATACCTTCTGAAGCTATATCTATAACACAAAGACATCTCCTAGCAGTGCATTGAGAAGAAGGATCGATGGTGATTGTGTATGTTCATCTGTGTGTTTGTAAACTGATAGTTAGTCGGGTGATACTCACAATTGATTTTGGCTCGTACTGTCAGACGGCAAGACAACAAAGCAAGACACTGGAGGAGTGAATCGTGTCAGTATATTCTTTTGCATTCTTTATTGTGCCTTGGTTGCATTTAAGGTCGGCGGGTGAATGTTATATTTAGGCAGTCTGAGACTTAGACTTGATATATAAAGTCTGGTCCACGTTGCAGTATATTCTAGCCAAAAACGCCCACTTGAACAAGACGAGTTCCCAGACGACTGCAGCGTGAAAACTGTTGATGCACTTAGTTGTAAGTAAACTAGAAATGTGGTTGGTACATGATCAAAGTAAGCTCAGAAGTGGATCAGACTTGATTTATAGATAAAAATAAGCAAGACACTAATGCTTCTAATTCAAGGCTTTAGTGGGTATATATACGAGATCATTTGTGCTGCTGGGCTAGTGATGGCTGTTCATTCTAGAACAGGTGCATGCTGGGTAATGGCAGGTCACCTGAGAGCACTTTGTTTACCTTTTCTCTGGGATTTAAAAGGTGCGGTGTGTAATAGACTAGCCTTCAGTAATACAGTTTGATCAAAAACATTAGTTTTTATTTCCAGCATGCTCCAGTCTTCAGTGTTACGTTATCATCATTCTAACATGCTGCTTCGTCGCTGCTGTTATTAAAAAATTATTCTGCATCTTAATATTTGTGCAGAAACTGATGCGTATTATTTTTCAGGATTCACCGATGAATAGAACTTGAAAAATACAGCATTTATTGGAAATAGAAATCTTGTCTAACATTATACACACCTTTACTGTCAGTTTCATGTATATGTTTGATGGATAAGTATTAATTACTGATAGAAATAATGTGTATGTAAGAGACAGCGTTGGTGTTGTACAGTAGAGAGATGTATTTTGTTATAGTGTGTTTACATGAGTCAGTCAGTAGGTGGCGGTATACAGTGAGAGAGAAAGCCTCAGTCAGAATGATTCGCTGCTGCTGGTGCTTCAGAGACAAGCAGTAAAAACATTATCCCCTTGTTTCACAGAAAAGGCTTAAGCTTAGTCCCAGACTAAAACGTAAGTCTGAGCTGAAGGAAACTCTCACTGACTGATCTTAAAATGTATCAGTGCTTTGTTTTGTCTCAAGATGCACACTACTAATTTTTTTTTTTTTTATAATTTTTTTTGTCTTAATTGAACTGTCTCCTAATTCTGGCTTATTCTTAGTCCTGTTTATTAAACCAGGCATAAGTTGTTCAAATGAAACAAGAGCATGATTGCAAAGTGATTTTTGATGGACATGAAGAGAAAATCTATCATTAGCGTGAACTACTTCTATCTATCTATAATATATAGTACTAGTACACAGAAAACGGAGTGATTTTTTTGCATCTGTCTGAATCTCTCTTCACATGCATATCATTGATTCCTTTGTTTTTATTTGTGTCCTTACGCCGAAATCAGTGATTTGTGTGTGTCGTGGCCTCCTGACCTAGGTTAGATGGAAGTGTGTTTGATTTAGGTTTGCCCACATGACCAGTGTCACCTTTGACCTGTTCCTCGCACACACACACACACACACACACACACATGTTGGAATTTCTGTTTTATGGGGACTATCCATGAGACGTAAAGGTTTTATACTGTACAAACCATATTTTCTATCACCCTACACCTACAGGAAACATCAGGGGACATTGGCAGTGTCCTCATAAGCCACCTTTAAATTGTAATACCTCTGTCATACTCAGGTCATTAAACTAATTTGTGTCACACAGTATACAAATAGGTGTCATGAAAAGCTTTAAATACCAGCTCTCACATGGTGAGCCGTTCAATCACGTGACCTCACTGTGTCACAGAGTTCACGAACACAGTGACATTTCTCATCTCAACACTTAGACAGCAAACAGGCTTTACACTCTTCAACATGAACACGCACACACACACACACAAAAGGGAAGTTTAAATATTCATTAAAAAGTGTAACAGAAAATTTAAAATGTTGTCATGACAACTAATTGAAATTTAAAAAAAATCTAAAATGGAAGTAAAATTAAATGATACATAGTTGTATATACTTCTTCAATATTTTATATACTTGCGTAATATTGTAAGCTATAGGTTATAGATGGTTTCATCTGGCACACACACTTCTGGTGTGTGTTTGTATATCAGTCTCGTTATTGCCGCTG
Organism: Enteromius afrohamiltoni; assembly: GCA_034779775.1. Lineage (NCBI taxonomy): Eukaryota > Metazoa > Chordata > Actinopteri > Cypriniformes > Cyprinidae > Enteromius > Enteromius afrohamiltoni. The sequence continues at coordinate 18,024,355 of JAUYWG010000050.1, forward strand.
GCTACAACCACATAATGCACGTTTAAAAATCAAACTGAGGCGTAAGTGGTTTTGCATCACTGTATTTCTGAAGGAAGACTGTCTTTAGAAAATGTCATTTTCATTTCATCCCGCATATACGCAGCGTTTGTAAGCTCAGAGCTGCTTTGTCTACAGGCCTTACCGGGGAAACCTCTCCTACTTAAAGCACCTCCTGCTGGCAGAGAATGAGTTTGCATTTTTAATTAATCCGTCTGATTTACACAGCGAGAAAATATAGCTTGTTATCAAAAAATGATCTAGAAAGGACTCAGCTGCTGTTATTGATTCTATTTGGATGTTTACCGGAGGTTAAGCATGCATGCGCAGTAACGTTTGTTTATAGAAATATAAAAAAAAAAGCAAAATGATTAAAACTTAAATAACCAAAAGTCTAATATTCAAAATATGGATAAATACTATAATTATGTAAAATATAGGTAACTCTAAAACAATAGCAAATAGTACAAAACCATTAACCTCATACATGAGACTTTTTCAGATGTGTTTTCCAGTACGAATGACTGATTATTTAGTAATTAGTAACTTATTACAACGTAATATTAGCATTGCAATGTCTCTTTTTATGAGTAGCATTATCAGCAGTTGCCTTGTGCTCAAATGACTCATTTATTTGCCAACTCCCAGATTAATTTGTGTTTATAAATATGTATTTATTGCACGTTGCATATCAGATATGTAAGTAATATTCCTGGGAAGAGCGTTTGATTGCAGTAATCAGATCAGTTTATGGGGTTCAGGCTGCTGTCGGGTTCCCAGCCGCCAATAATCTGCAGCGTAAACTGTGTCTGGTTCTGATCTGCTGACATTCAAACAGCCTTCAACACATGTGAAATGGTGTTTGTGTGTGAGAGAGCAATATTCCTGAAGAAAGACGAGATGAATGGGATTGAATAGAAAACGCCGCAATGTAAAAAAAAAAGAGCTAAAGGAGAGTTGAAGCATTTAGTTATTTGCCAATATTGTATTTCAGCATGAATTATTTATGCTGCTACTATTGTTTGGCTGTTTGCTGACTGTTTTCTGATATGTCATTGTTGTTAAATACTTAGATGAGCTCATCTTTTTTATTTATTTGTTGGTTGTCACTGTTCTTGAGGTTTGTCTGTCGATATGCAACCTACTAAAACTAAACCTCAGATATCTTGGTTTTGTAAAAAGAATGCACCTTTAGAAACAGAATATAGCACAGTGTCCTATAAAACTACACTGTGATAAATGACTTGGACGTTCAATGGAGTAAACTTAAAGTCTGCAAGAAACTGCAAGAATCTTCGTAATCGTCTCTGAATGTGAATGAATCTATTACTAATGGAAAATGTGCAAGAAATCTGTACACGATCAATGGGTGCAGATACATTTCTTTTTTTCATTTGGAACATTTACTAGCATCTTCTGAGAGAAAATAATTTCAAAGTAAATCTTAGTTGAAATTGGGAAAACAAACTTGCTATGCAAATGCACATACTTACGGCATGTTACTCACATGTAGATGAATCACGTTATTTTTGAAGTAGAAAGACTGTAGTATCTTGTAAAATGTACTCCGATAATCCTAAACTTAAAAAGATATCGATTCGTTGGCATCACATTTATTATCTAATTTTGTGTAGAAAGTCTGAACTTGATCACTTTCTGAGTGAATCCTACAAAACATTAAATGCGAAATAATAATTAAAAAAATAATAATTTGCATAACATTTACTTTGCATATAAATTCTTACTTTAGGATCGTTTTATTTTGGGTTTTTTATTTTGAAACAGTGACCAAAAAAAATTATCTTAATTAATTGTCATATTTTATAGGCCTCTAAATGATGAATAAGATCAAACTTTGCTGTTAAACCTGTCACATACAATCTACTACATGTAATTTTTCATCGGATTGATAGTTTTTATTATCAAGAAAAAGTGTTACTGTACCACCAAATCTGTTAAATCTTTACTAATTTTTTTTAATAACTTTGTTTAGTATTGTGTATGTATTTGTGACTCAAAAGCACCCATAAACTAGAGCATATGTAGTTTTTTCTTCAGCGCAGGTATTGTTGAGCCCCCTGCTGGTCAACAACAGCAGCAACATCCATTAGAAGTTTGATTTTGCACACAGACACAATTACAAACTCTGTTCCATGACGACACGCGTTTACAGCTGCGATTAACCCTGCCCTTCTTGTGCAGTCGAGCTCTCTGTCCGTGCGTGTGTGTGTGTTATGAAGAATCCTCCTGCACAGCACTTTGAGTCTGTAAACAGCATTATAAATAGCTCTCGGTCTCAGTAACACCAACTTACACTCAGAATAGATGCACGCGGGACGCACAGATCCCGTTTCTCACGCCAGTGTTTCTTACAGACTTTCTTAATTACTTTTGATAGATCGTGGTTTGAGACGATAGATAGATATGACACGAAGCGTCTATTCATGACGAATGTAGCTACAGACACCGCAGATGCACATGACATTTCTAAAAGATCAGCTTGTCATAATAAAAACAAACAGGACGAATGATGCACGGAAACTGACATTGACTGTGTTCACAATTACATGCAAGCATACTACTTTTACTGTTTATGTAGTATGCTTACTTTACAAAAAAGATTGGAAAATATCTAGTACACTATATCCATCATTCTACTGACTTTTCACTTCCAGTGTGATGCATGCACCTAGATATTAATAACTCTTTATTTGATGCTCAAAATGTCACATTTCCCCTCACATAAAATGTAAAACAAAAAGATAGATTTTACTTTGGAAGTGTTTAGACACAATCATCATAAATGTACTGCATTTAATGTATACAGATTTTAATTAATTGATACATTTTAAAAATAATACCCTAAAATAAAATGCTCCTAATGTAGGCATTTTTATTATGCAATATTCATGAAATAAATTGTATTATGATGTTGTATTACTGTTTAAAAATAAAGAAGTTGGCTGCATTTTTATTATGCAAATAATAATTGTCTTACATTTTGAAATTTTAATGTTTTGTAAAATTTACCCCAAAAATTGACATTTCTAAATCTAATCTGCAATCACATTTTAGTATTTATAAACCATTGCCATGCATTTGTTTTTCTGATTTTAATAAAGACATAAATCGTAAATAATAAATAAGTGAATTTTTTTATGCAAAATATTTTTTTCTAAAATATGACATTTAATGTTTTGTAAGTTTTACTTACAAAGTGACTGAACATTCAGACATTTCGTTAAATGGTAACAATTTTACTGTACTCTGCAAAATATTTATTGTTGAATACTGTAAAAAAAAACAAAATAAAATAAAACAAATTATTTAACATTTACAGCTTTTAATTGAATGTGTTGCTTGCCGTTTCTTTTGTAATTATGTCTAATATTCGTAACAGCTATTTCCTAGTAAAGATGGATTCCACACTAGTTACTTTTTAGTTTCACTGTGTTTCTATAAAAATAATAAGCAGTATGCAGTGTTTACTTCAAGCAAGTAAGTGCACTGAGCAGTAAGCATTGCATTAGTGTTGATTCTGAACCACACACACACACACACACACGTCTCTATTACAGACAGACACACCCCTCTTACACACACACACACATTTGCACAGGCAAATATCAGGAGCGCACAGACAGGCACTCACTCTGACACTGTTTTACATACAGAGAGAGACTTCGAGAAACATTTTGACAGATCACATACACAGTTCTACACAGTTTTAAACACACACACTCAGACGTGTGTGAGAGGCCATGACGCGTTACTGTAGTCTGTTCCGCCGGCTGCTGTCTCACGGCAGTAAAGGAGAGGAGGAGGATGAGGAGGAAGGCCCGGTGAAGACAGTCAGCACTGAACCCGGTCAGTCTCTCTGAAGTCATTAGAGCTGCATTAGTGTCAGACCGAACGACGCTAATCACTTTGTTTTCGTCTGATGCTGTTTACAACGATTTCAGTGCATGCTCTTCTCAGGAACTTAGTCTTTTATTATCTTTCCTCAGACTTTCTCTGCTTCTGAAATTATTTTATTTTCTGCTGTGTGGGTGTTGAGAAATAATATAAATCAATAATATCACAGTCTAATCAAATCCTGCTGAATAATGTAATGTTCTGCCCACATCACTTCCTGTTTAATATTCTGCTTCTCTCAGAAATTTGGAAATGTTTTTTTTTTTTTTACAAACAGTTATTTTAAAGTGTAATACTATTTCACAATTTTTACTGTATTTTTGATCAATAAATGCAGACTTGTTGAGCAGAAGAGGCTTCTTTATCGAGTTTCATTAAGGGTGTTTAATGTGATGAGGAATGTCAGTGCTGTTTCATGTTGTTGTTGTTAAATGTTGATGAGCTAATTAGTGAAGCGTCTAGAGAATGAGTCATTAAATATGACGTTTGCAGCAGAGCTGCTGGTCAATGAGTTCTGTGCTGTTTAATTAAAGTTACAGTAAGCTGTGTTACAGTTATTAATATCACATTCTGCAAGTGATTCTGGGGTTTGAGATGTCTAAGCTGATGCTGTGAAGATTTACAAGAGTAGTGCTTAAACAGCTATCTATCCATCTATCTGTCTATCGTTCTATCTATCTATCTATCTATCTATCGTTCTATCTGTCTATCTATCTATCTATCTATCTATCTATCGTTCTATCGTTCTATCGTTCTATCATTTTATCTATCTATCTATCTATCTATCTATCTATCTATCTATCTATCTATCTATCTATCTATCTATCTATCTATC
>JAUYWG010000050.1:18032584-18051516 GCA_034779775.1 Enteromius afrohamiltoni
TATATATGTATGTATTGTTTTTTACATTTATTTCACTGTAAGAAAATACAACGTAAACATAAAATAAATAAATAAAATCTTAAAAAATCTAAAAAAAAAAAAAAAAATCTTAGAAAAAATTCCATCTTTTCAATGGAAACAACAATTTCGTACATTTATGGTTTCAAAAATCTGAATTAAACAATTTTACATCTCCAGATATACATAAATCTGTTAAAACTAAAATTAGCGCTGGACAACGATTAATCGTATCAAAAATAAAAGTTGTGTGTGTTCTGTGTATATTTATTATGAAGACATAAATACACACACAGTATATACTTAGAAAATATTTTCATGTATTTCTAAATATTAATAAAATATATAAACATATTTTTCTTAAATATATTCCTGCATGTGTGTGTATTTACATGTACATAATAAATAAACACAGCACACACACAAATATATTATGTACACACAAACGTTATTTTGGATGCAATTAATTGCTGCCCAGCACTACCTAAAATCTTAAATCAAAATATTAAAATTACTTGAGTACTAATACATCTTAAAATTATTTTTATTCATATTTTCTTTTACATCTTACAAGATATGTAAAACAAATTGATTGTTAATTTAAATGATTTATGCACCATCGTTTACGCTGCATAAAGTTAATGCTGATTTTAATACAGAAAGTTTATTCAAGTTTTATTGCATTGTAAGAAAATAAGCATTATTTAACCCATTATTTGCCTTAAACATGACAAAATGTAGCCTTAATGATCATAAAATAGGCTTTAATGAAAAATCTAAATGTAAAAAAGAAAGTTTTATCTGACACATTTGGCTAGATGTACTGTAACCGCAGTGTATTTTTATCCGTGTAACATAGCCGTGGTGTATTGTGATGGAATGAGGGAATAGCTCACCCACGCACATCACAGGAGAGCCGGAGCGCTGCGTCACAGGGGTTTCTGCTGGCTTCTGCTGCCCCCACGTGTCTCAAAGCATCCTCACCTCTGCAGACTCACGCCCTTATAAAGACACCACAGATGGGGGTTCAGTTTGGATTAGAAACTGTCAGTCAGTGTGTGGTGTCTTCAGTTAAAATGCAGCCTACACCTTGAATCCAGTGAAGTCTGCCAAATATAGTCATACATTTACAGTTGCATGCTTTCTATGATCCGAGAGAGAGCTAGAGCTCCATTTTAACCATTTAAAGTATGAAATAGTCAGAAAAAGCATTGTTTTTTAAATGGAACCGTTTATTGAACCTTTAGACAAAATCAAAAAAATTTATTTGTACCATATTTACTGTGTTATGCTTCTAGTTTGAGGATCAAAACACGTAATGTTCTGATTTATCTTGACGTTTGAAACCAACATGCAAATAAGTGAAAGAGAAAGCAAGCATCTGGATAAATGGACTTTTGATTTAACACTTAAGAGCTTATGTGACAACTAGCCCCGCTCTCCCTTATATGTGTATATGATGTTATCAGATATTAGTTTAGCATGGAAACTTGCTTTGTGACCCTGGATAATAAAAGCAGTCATATGGCATTAGTATATTTAAAGCAATAGCAAAAAATAAATTGTGTGGTCAAAGTGATCTATTTATCATCCATCTATCATCTATTTTTCTTTTATGGCAGAAGTAACGTATCATGTTCCATGAAGATATCCCGTAGATATATATATCAAAACTTAATTTTTGTTTAGTAATAGGCCTATGCATATTTGAACAACTTTATGTCATATTTGGATTTTCTCAGTATTTTATTTATTTATTTATTTTTGTACCCTCAGATTCCAGATTCTCATATTTGTATCTCTGCCAAATATTGTCCTATCCATACATCAATGGAAATCTTATTTATTCAGCTTTCAAATGATTGAAAAAACCATTCATTAAAAAAACAACAACCTTGGTCACATGTTCCTAAAGGCCATACATTAAAGTCTTCCATATATAAAGTCCTCACCTATTTTGTAAAACCTACATCTATTTTAGAACAATAGAAAAATACGTTGCCAATCTTGTGTCCAATTAATAAAATTAAAATCCAATTATGTTTCTGTGAAGGTTACGCGTATAGAATACAATTAGCATTATTTAAAAGCGATATATGTCAGTCGCTGAAATGTATTTCTCCTTTCAACAAGCCCCTGCTCGTGACGTCAGCGAGTCCCCCGTGACGTCACCGCCCACGATTACGCGCCAGTGTGGCGTTCGGCAGTGTCTTCCCTCGCGCCCCGCGCGGAACAACGAGATGAATAACGGTCATTAGCTCATCACGATGCTCACCGGGAGGATTATCGGTTACCGTGGCTCGGCTCGCGTCGGTTATTGTGTGAAGCTCCGTGAGGATGTGTCGGATGTGCCGCTGTAGAGCGTGGAAGTCTTTTGTCTGCGGCGCGCGGAGACTGAACCGGAGCGCGTGAAACGATGATTATGATGATATCGATGATGCTGATGCTGATGATGAAGGCGTCTCTGTGAACTGATTTTGCGATGAGGATTGCGCGGCTGCTCCGGCAGAAAGGAGCGCACATGCTGCGGTGTCTGTGTGCGCAGAGAACCGAACCGAACAGCACCGACACCGGTGAGACACTGCAGGAACAACCACAGCAACACACACACACACACGACTGAACGAGAACACACAAACTTCAACATTTTTTTATATATTTAGCTAATTTATTTATGTACTTTATTAATGTCCATTGTTTTTTGTTTTATTTCATGTAAGTAAGGCTTTGTCAGATCTAGCTTTTCTTTTTTTTTTTTTAGTATGAACACACTCATACACAAACATACATCCTAATGGGAACATGAAAACTTTTTCTTTTTACTATATCAATCAGAAATAATATATGTATATGTGAATATATATATGTATGTATATATATATATATATATATATATTTATATATTGTGGTATTAATAATAATATAATAAAACTTAATTGTTTGTATAATTATAATAATTATTATTATTATTAATAGTCATTTAATTTATCATTATTAGTATTTTACATTTTTGTGCATCTTTCAAGGAAGATTTTGTCTAAATGGGAACAAAAAGTCTTATTTTTAACATCCATATCAAGCTAATCAACCATAAAAATACTGTAATTATTATTATTAGTAGTATAGTATTAACTATATATTAACTAACTTTTGGGGATAATGGTTATGAAACAATAAAAAAATATTATTATTATTATTATTATTAACAACTAACGTGGATAATTTTGTAAACACACTAACAACAACCATAAACTAATTGTAATATTTGTATTTTTATCAAGCTAATAAAGAAGGAAAAAATATGTACTTAGGCATAGTTGACTTTATTCAGGTGTCTTAACTCCACAGAGCATTGTTTTAAGAGTCTTCTGGCTTTTCCATGTGATCTTTGGTAAACATTTGATGAGCAGCACTGTACTTTTAGAGCACTGGTCATGTTGTGTCATGCACATGCTCTTATTTGGGGTTTTCTTGATGATGGCTTATGAACACTACTCAGTGAGAGACCTGGAGATCCTTAGATGTCAGATTGGTTCTTCAAGACTTACTGGAATATTAAACACTGCTCTTTTGCAGCCATTTGTGTTGAAAGGCCACAGCTCAGTTTGACTGGATTGGATTTTGTTCCCAAATCTTAGGGGTTTTTAAACGGTTTGATCTTGATTGGCTATACTTTGGAAGCAACGTTTTCTTACAATTTCCATAAGAAATAAGTGGCGTCTCAGTTATTCTGTAAGTCTCAAGCCTCAGCATAAACAGCTGTGTTAGCTGTTGAGAGTGTATTCTAGTTTATTCTGAGGAACGCGCGGATCATGATGTTGTCAGATATTTGACGTCACTGCTGTTGTGCACATGAAGCTCACGTGAATGTGTTTCAGCACCACGGACAGCAGGGAAACTTTTCTTTTCTTTAGAATGTGACAGAAATGTGTTTGATGCTGTGTGTGCAGCTGAAATTTATTAACAGTGATATCAGATTTAAACATTGCTAAATTGTATAATCTGCAACATTCAATATCACGTATCTTCCTCTTCTTATGTTAAAAAAAAAAATTTATGAACTTTTTCAAAACGGAAACCATTTTTGGTTACACTATAAAGTTTATTAGTTAACATTAGTACACTGCATTAGTTAACATGAACTAAAAATGAGCAATACTTCTACAGCATTTACTATTGTAATGTTCATTTCAGCATTTACTAATGCATTATTAAAATCACGAGTTGCGTTTGTTAACATTTAGTTAATGCAATATGAGCTAACATGATCAAACAGTGAACTAATGCATTTTTATTACTTAACATTTGCACAGATTAATAGATGTAGTGTTCATTGTTCGCTCATGTTAATTAATACATGAACTTGTTTTACCTTGTTGTAAAGTGTTACCCAATTTTTTATTTTAAAACATACTCTAATAATGCTGTTATTACAAATTTAAAAATATTTTTCTACAGTGTATTTCATTTGCAGATGCTGATGGTTATAGTCTGAGAGGTGGAAATGCATCTGTGATTGTCTGATTTAAAAATAACTAATTAATTCAAAGGCTTGTTTGTTCCTTTATGGCTGTTGAAACTGGTGCAATGGAATTAAATATTGAATTGGGCTGAAATCAGAATCGTTGGACTCTGTTGTACCACAGGTGCATTGTGGGATCTCGCCAGTGGCTCTGAGCCTGATCACAGATTCCAACAATGCATTTGGAACCAGCCCCAGCTTTTAATCAATAACCAGACTACTTATGCACACACACACACACACACACACACACACGTTAGATCCAATTACTGCTGCCGTTACAGACAGAGCTGCTGCTTTACAGATCCACTTGACTCAATCATGTCACTTCAGATAATTCTTCATGCCAGTACTAGAACTAAAGATGACTTTCTGCTGCATTTAGTGGAATAGATTTGTTTGTGAGGCAGATATTATAGATAACTAAAACCAAGTTTTATTCCTATCTGTACTCTCAGAAATCTAGTTGAAGGGTTCGTTCATAAATCACTCTTATGATCTTATATGCACCTTATCTAGTTGTGTCTGCATGTTCTAATTAGAAAATATAATTGTAAAAAAGAGTTTAGCAGCACTTACACCAAACTTTTGCCTGGTTTTATACAACATTTCATTCCTAAACAATATATTTTTGTCCGGCTGTATTTTCTGATTTATGGAGTGATAAAACCAGATATCCAGAATCCCCTTTTATAAAAAGCTTTAACTAGGCCCCCATATACTTCAAACAAAAAAAAAAAAACAAATTCATATGACATCATTTTGAACAAAATCAGGCAGAAATAAAGTTCATTTTGAGTTCGTTTGAGGAGTTCGTAATAGCTCACCGAAGCTAACTTTCTGGGGGAATTAGTTTTGGCTCCTAAACACCTTTGAGCTACCATGGGTTATTAATGTCAGCAAAATGAATCAAGAATTTTGATTGTGGCTTTATCCAGTGTTCAAATGAATGCCCTGGAAATATATGAAAATGAACAGAATTAGGATAAGTTATATAGTTATATAGCAAGAGTGTCTTAAATTAATAAAATTTAAAAACAAATATAATATACTATATAGGTCTATTACAAATAGTGTATTTATTATGTATATTGTGTTTAATTTATATTATATTATATTTATATTATTGTAATTTTTTTTACGTATAAACACATGTATATATTTAAGAAACATGTTAAAACTTTTATTTTGGATGCATTTAATCATGATTTAATCATTTAACAGCACTAGTTAAAATATATATATAATAAAAAGCAAAAACACAACTTAGTTAACTTAGTTAAATGGGAAATGTAAAAATAAAGTCTAATCTAACATACAAAAACCGCAACGCTGCTGTGAGGTAGTTGGTGTTTGTTTTGTTATGAGAGCTAAAAAGCTGCTGTTACGTTGCCAGGAACCACAAAGGAGGGATTTAAACACTGATCTTTGTGTCATAAATAAACCAGAGTCACATTCATGCATGCTCAAGATCAGAAATCACACACAATGTCATCAGGAAGATATTTAACTTGTGTGATTGTGAATGAATTGCGTCATTGTTGAGACAAAATCCATGTCTCTGTTGCCATGGAAACGGCATGACGGTTGTCTCTGGGGTTAATTTTGCAACAACATTCCACTTTTTTTGTAGTGTACTTGTTTATGCGTTTAGACCTGAGAAACATTGTCAGTAATGTTCCGGCAGAAATAATTCATGAATCTGTCTATTTATAGCAACCTGACCTTGATTTTTTTTTCTTTTTTTTTTTCTTCTTACAGTCGCAGTTCGAATGCACTGAATGTTATAATAGTTCTGTCATGATGTCACACGTCATATCATGCAGACACTCTCAAACTAACCTGCATTACCTAATCACGTTTCCATATTGATGTGTTGCCATAGCACTTCCCAACACTTTGTATTACCATGGCAACTATTCTCTGCTCAAAGTTGTTGTGTCACTGCAGGGGTTGCGTTGCGTCACGATGACGTCAGCCGTGCATTGTCAAATTTGCATATGCTATTCAGCGCAGCTGGTATTTAATCAGTGCATGCGGCATTTAATCTGCAGGATTCTCTGTGTGTTAAATGCTGGACTAGTTAAATTGAATTTAGGACTGAGGGTTGGTTTTTTTTATTTATTCTTTATTCTCTATGGCTGTTTGGAAGGTTTGTTCAACATTTGCATACGTAAGGTTCACTGTGCAGGGGCTGTAATGCATGCTTTACTATTTTACTAAGTACTGTCTGTGCTGAGTATGAGAATGAGAGAGAGGAAGTGGTTTTAAAAAATGTATTTTATACTGGGATTCAATCATTTTAAATATTACCTTCATCATTTGAATAGTATATGTATCATACATTAATATATTATTAGAAATATGCACATAGAAAAGAAAAATGCATTTATGTTTTTTCTGCTTATTTATTATAAATATAATAATTACCTATTTTTAGTGTGTCAGAGCAAGTAAGATTATATTCAGCGTTCTTAAAAAATAAACCATGTAATGCCATTGAATTTTGTCTAATAGAAAATACACCATGTGATGTGATAAAAATTATTTATATTTATATATATCATTTATATTTGTCAACTTCTGAGATGCACTGTAAAAAATCATCTTTTGAAGATTTATATAAAACAAAGAATAATGGTTTGTTTTACAAGAAAGTACTTTTTTAGACTTTCTGAAGTTTATTCGGTGTTTTTTGCCATTTCCAAAAAAAGAATCTAATCACATAAATTAAAATGTTCTAAGTACAGTTGTTTTATAAAAGAACAGACTCATACAAATACATTACATTTGAGAAAGTTTGGGGTGGGTAAAAAAGTTTAAGTTTTTTTCATATTATAAAGTTTCTTCTGCTCAACCAAGGTGCATTTATTTGAACAAAAATACAGTAAAAAATCATTACAATTATCCATATACAGTTATCCATATTAATGCACTGTAAAATTCCATTTATTTGTGTGATGTGCAGCTGAATTTTTGCATCATTACTACAGTCTCCAGTGTCACATGATCCTTCAGAAATCATTCAAATATGCTGATTTGCTGCTCAAGAAACATTTCTGATTAATATCAGTGTTAAAAACAGTTGTGCTTAAGAGTATTTTTGTGAAATCTGTGATACATTTTATTTTACAGGATTCTGAATAGAAAGAAACATTTTTGTACGATTACAAAAGTCACTTTTGAGCAACTCTATGCATCACTGATGAATAACAATATTCATTTCTTTTGGGGAATCTTACTGACCCCAAACTCAGGAGCTGGATGTTTAGTCTGTATTGTACTGCCCTCTAGTGGAGTTCATCTTTTTACCTTTTTAAAATCAAATTAAGAACTGAAAAATGGCATACAGGACTGTATTGTACATGTGCTGTTGGAGATCAAGGGTGCAGCATTAATAAAGAATTCTGTGCTTGCTGTGGAGACAAACAGTACAATATCATTCTCTATATTTATCAGTGTATGAGTGAATGTTCATGTTTGTTCAGAGACATTGAGACATTGTTATATAGTTGTTGGATAGTGCTGTTTTAAAGCTGCATGTGGCTGCGAGTGCAGGCTGAGAGGTTTGAAGACGGTCGAGCTTTCTCATAAATGATGCAAGCGCTCAGAATAAACGATCACATCACGCAAATACACATATCAAACATTCATCAAGCTCTCTGTAGTGTTTATTTGTGGGTCTGCTGCTGCCGTGTGTAATGGATTGTGATGAAGGATGCACTTCACCATGTTTACCACTAACTGGCAGCATACAACCAGAGAGCTAGTGAGCTGACCAGCAAGACCGCACCGTTTAGGGCAGAGTCCGTTCATTCTGTTTCAGATTGTCTAATGCAACATTATCTGTCGTTTTCAGATCATGCAATGATGTTTGACGTGAATTGAATGCAATGCACTGAGTGATTTTTTTCACTGCTCTCAGTAGTGTATGATTACAGAATAAAGCGTGTGTTGAACATTGATGGATCTACACATTTTTAGAGAAAATACATCATAAAAGTTAATACTAATACTTAAGCAGAGTTTGCTGTATTTTCTAATAAACACAATTATTTCTATTTGATTTAATACCTGTTATTAAAATTGTCATTTTGAAAATACAGGGGGAAAATGGCTTTTTATGAATGAATCATTTTAAAATGTGATTATATTATAAATATGACTTTTTCTGTTTTGTAAGGTGGGCAGCCAATGCAATAATTACTAAATCATAATTAACATAAATGACCTTTGTCTTAAAATGTATTAAGTAGTTTTATCTCATTTGCTACCTACATCTGTAACTTTTTTAATAACACTAAAATATTAGATGAATTAGTGCATAATCATTGTGCACTTAATTTTTTTTTTTAAATACAGTAAAAACATTTATAGTGTGAAATATTATTACATATTAAAATAAACTGCTTTCCACTTGAAAATATTGTAAAATGCAGTTTACTGTAATGCAAAGCTGAACTTTATGAACATTATTACTGTAATATGCTGATTTGCGTGATTGCATCAAGAGTCACATGCAAAGTGAAATGCAGATGTTTAGGAAAGTGCTTTGGTTTAGTTATTGTGCAATCTAGTAGTTTAGAGGAAAATAAGATCAAATGCACATTTTAATCCCTACTTATAATTCATCCAATATCTGAGTGTATTTATACAAGTATGTTCCGTTAGTAGATGGCATGTTTGAAATGCTTCATTTATATGTATGCGTCCATGTGATGGGGTCAAGAAAGATATTGATTGAAACTTCATAATTGTTGATGACCTGTGTGTGTGTTGGTGTTGAGTTTTGATCAATTTCCAAACTGCTCCATCAGGGGTCATAATAATGACAGATAGCACCAGACTGTCATTGGTTCCTTCCTTCGTAGACCAACCAATCAGAGCACGGCTCCCACCAACCCACAGACACTAAATACAGATAATAGGGTTTCAGTTTCCGTCTCTTTTCTTATTTTTCCAAATCTGATCTCTGTCTTTGAAACATAAACTCATTTTTGGATCCGTTTTGAGGGCAGGTTACACTCCTCGGGACACACACACAAACACACTTGTGCAGTGCTGAGATGGGGTTATACTACTCCTAAATCATTAGGGGTCATTGTCAACACCCACACTCGTCTTTCACAGAGGATCTGATGAAGCTCGGCCTTCCTCTTCCTCCACATTCTCATCCTGTTCTTTACAGGTCACTGATTTAGTGCTGACTCAACATAGTACCACAGGTCATCATCATACAAAAGTAACTTTTCTAGACATTTGACTATTGAAAATTGTAAATTGAAATGATTTCCAATGACATCTAATTTGGGATGCTTATAAAAATATGTGCTAGTAAAAAAGTGCAAAGGTTAAACAACCAAAATTAATTCCATGAAATCCATGGAATTGTGCTTTAAATGTCTTTAGCAGGCTCCTCCCCCTAGTGGGCAGAGTCACGTCACGTTACAAAATTTGCTACCATATTTTAGATGCAAAACTAATCTTTTTCTAATTTTGATATTAAGATGTGGTTCACAATGTTTTATGTACGGTGTTTTTTTTTTGTGATGCAAGAAATACATTTATGAATTTGTCACAGGAAATTGTATCAAGCGATTCTTTGGGTGTCACCCATTGGATATTTTTGGTGTAGCTTCTAAACAAAGTTAACAGGAACCTCAATTTTTTATCAACTTGAAATTTTGAAACATGGTTAGATGTATAGCTTTGATCTTATATTCCAAAACCTTTGGTAAAATATGTTATATCAAATAAAAATAGTGCAATATTTTCTTTACAGTAAACTAATTTATTTTATTTATTCATTAAGGTCCTTGCACACAGTCAGCGCGTCTGAGGATTGTGTTTCTCCAACCATGGCCGGCCCAAGAGAATGTCAACTGTAGCTCCAGGAAGGATAAAGAAACTGATGGTTTCTTGATGTAGACACCCAATCCTTAAAGTAAGTACTTCTGTACTGGTGTTAATAGGTCGGGCGGAACTAGGGACTGGTGCCACATTTACCGGAGTGTCACAGGCTGCAAGATGTTGAGAGATAGTTACAGCTCGTTTCAGGAAAGCATCTAGACCCACAGTATCCTTATAAATTACCATCTGCTGGCGTATTTTGGTGTTCAGACCTCGACGAAACACGGCCAGCAGGGCAGTATCATTCCAACCACTTGCCAGTGAGAGTGTGCGAAAGCGAAGGATATATTCCTGGATTGGGAGTTTATCTTGTTGTAGTTGGAGCAGCTCTTCTTGTGCGGTAAGAGATGAGGTCGGTTGGCCGAACACCTGGCGAAACTGTCATAAAAACAGTGTTAGTGGTGCTAGATGGGGACTTTCAGTGGTCCAGAGAGCCCTTCCTGAAAGCAGAGTAATAATTAGAGCGATCTTACTGCGATCGGTGAGGAAACGATCTGGTTGAGCCTCAAGTAGAGAGAACATTGTAACAAGAATCCTTCAGGAATCCTTCCAAGATGCTTGTTCACCATAGAAGGTATGGGGTCGAGATACGGGACATGAAGGAGCTGGTGGCGTCGTGTGTCTTATTTCCTGCAGAATTAGAAGGAAGGTTGAGTATTGTTCAGCACTCGTAGCCATTTCCTCCTGCTCCATGTTGTCTTGTCTTTGTTATGGGCTGAGCTTCTGTCACGTACAGAGAAGACAGACAAGAGTGATTCACATTCACAGGTGAGTTTATTGGAGTTCAAACAAAGATTCAACTTCAGCAGGTAATAAAACGTGACGTGCATCAATAAACAGTTTCAGAACATAAATCAGGAACACTGCTGGTTAATATTCAGGTAAGTCTTTTCACAGAGGGAGAGCAGAGGATACCACAAGTGGGAAATCAGGTAAGTAATTCCATAGGTAAGTAGAAGGAAAGTATACTCAGTCTTTGAATGGTCTCTTTAAAGTTCCTTTCAGCCACAGTCCTTCCTTATGGGATTCCGATGAGCGTTCAACCAGGGAAGTGAGCGGGTTCAGGTAGGTTTGAGCTTGTAAACCTCGAGCTCAGCCATCGAGTGGATGAGCGATCTTTTATGGAGCATGGCATGAATGACGGGCAGGTGTCAGTAATCAGGTGATTGAGACCGGGTCTTCTGTGAGTGCTGATCCAGGGACAGGTGAATGTGACGTTGTGACAGTTATTAAAAAATGATCTTTCGTAAAATTAAAAACATTTGCATTATTGTTTTAGTATTTCAATTTTGTTTTTATGGTATTTTTGCTGAAATGAATTCAAAACATTACAAAAAATCAAAAAAGGTTTGTATCATTTTATATAAATTAAAAATATAATGTGTGTGTGTGTGCACACACTATAAAAATAAGGTCACTTGCAGGTGAAATGCATGTAACTTAAATGAAGTAGAAAATGGTTTCATTATTTTAATTAGTTAAACTAACAGATAAACAAAGTGCCATGACTTATTGATTTTTTTTTCATGACTTATTGACTCCTTGCACTGACTAAGATATATATGGTAAAAATGCATCCGTAAGTGAATCTAAGCATTCATGCTTTACTTTTAGGGACCTCAAATCTGTGTGTGTGTGTGTGTGTGTGTGTGTGTGTGAACTAGCGTGCTCAAGTACTACTGGCCTACTCAGCGGAGACTATAGATAGACATCCTCTCTTTCTCTCTCTCTCTCACTCTCTCTCTCTCTCTCGTTCTATCAGTGATAAAGTAATCAGTGTTGTGTGATGAAGGTTGAATGATGTATCTGGGTCACAGTGATTGGCCTCTTTACTGGAGACTTCAGAAAGCATCTCTCAGCACCTGACAGCTCTGCGTATCCAATACGATATCGTTACCTGAGTCAGCAGCGGTGACAGCTGCTCCATCACAGACCCGTGGGGCGTTTCAATTCACCTCCCTGCACAAATTAACACCGTTCATCATAAAAAGCAATCACATGATGCCAAACCATCCATAAATGTAATTATCCAACTGCATTTGAAATGCCCTAATTAAACTTCTTCCTAACGATACTGACTCACAAATGTTGTTCGTTTTGAATGGTCTGCATTGTAATGATTCATCTGCAACATTAGTACTCGACATCTTGTAAGAGTTGTAAAAGGACCTTTCTGCAGTGTTTTATTCCTCATGGAAATCTGTCAATTTTCAAACAGAAATGTCAAAGGAAAAGTTCACCCAAAAATGAAAAAAAAATAAAATCTTGTCCGTCAATCATGATGGAAGAATAAACCAGTTAAGTTACAGCATGTCCACTAATGAGGTCGTAATATTTATTCTGTGGGAGTCCCCCCCCACTTCCCGGCCCCATCAGAGACCACATCACCCCTCGAGCACTCTTCTCACCTTTTTCACCCCTGACCCATTTTCATGCCTGGTTATAATTTGCAAACTGGAAATATTTTCCATGGACCTGCTTCAGAGGACGTGTTAGCTATTTAATATATTTAGTTATATTTATCATTTCAATTTACAAATTTTTTTTTTTTTTTTTTTTTTTTAACAGTGGCAAAAACTGCCAAGCCAAGGATGAGAAGATGCACCATTTACATTTACTTTTAAAAATAAGGTTAAGGTATTTTGCCATAGAAGTTCCATTTTTATTCCTCAAAAGAACCTTTGAACAATTCCTAAAAGAACAGTATTGAAGAACATTTTAAAAATCAAGAGAATCTTTTTCGACTATTAAGGACCTTTTCTGCATTTTAAAAGGTTCCATGGATGTTCAAGCTCCTTTACAGAACCACTGACACCAAAGAACCTTTATTTTTAACAGTGTTGGTCAACCAAGTTTTGTTTCTAAGCCGCAGTTGTGCTCCCGCTGCGACTGTCATTTTTTGGGAAAGCTGTTGCTTTGACCTCCCCCCTCTGTTCCCAGTCGAGTCGCTCTCCTTCTATCCGACCACACACACACACACACACTACTCCCCTCCCTGTCTCTTGTTCCCTCAGCATCATTCTGAGCTTCATGTCCTCGGCTGGAATCTCACAAGATGCATCTGTAGACTGAAACCCACTCTGTTGGAATATCTGAGGATTTTCCCTGCACCGGGTCTCATGAATGATGCTGGAGTTGGACTGTAAACTGAGGTGGGATGAGGGCTGTTAAATCAACATGTTGAGGAGGACAAACCAGATCTTAGCTATGAGAAGTTAAGAAGCGGACACCTCTCGCCCGTGATTTCAGCTGAACGTTTCGAAAGCTCTTCATGTCGTGAATAACTGACGCTCCGTTAGGACTCTGTTTTTGGACGGTGTCTGTGTTGTTATGTGGTCCAATTGGGCGGTTATGTAACTCTAAGTGCTTTCCGTGGTAGGAAACACCGAGTCTATCGGTATCGCTCATGCTCCGGTGCATGCTTGCACGAGAGACGCGCGCGCGCTCGCTCCCTCGCGCCGGTGGTCTGCACCGTGAATCTGCACCGAATCTGCACGATCGTCACCGCTCTCCCGTGAGATGGCAGCGGCGATCGCCAGCTCGCTCATCCGACAGAAACGGCAGGCGCGCGAGTCGAACAGCGAGCGAGCGGCGTCCGGTAAGCGCCGCTCCAGCCCCGGTAAAGAGCCCTCCGGCCGAGGCTCCCTGTGCGAGCGGCACCTGTTCGGACTCTTTGGTAAAGTCCGGTTCTGCAGCGGGAAAAAACGACCCGTGCGGCGGAAACCAGGTCAGTTCACTCACACCTGTGCGCGGCGCGTGACGATCACCTGTGCGCGCGGACAACAGCGAATGAGAGTTTGCGTAGCTGTTTATGCTGCACTTGTTTACTACTCGTTAGATTTTGCGCGATTGCTTTATTGATAAGGCTACTTTAACGATTGCATTAACATTTATGATGCAAAACAGGTAGTTTATGCGCGCTAAATGCAAATATATGACCCTGAACCGCAAAATCATTCATAAGGGTCAATTTTTCTATGTGGATATGTATAATTAATTTGAAAGCTTAATAAATAAGCTTTCCATTGATGTTCGTTATAAATAAATGACTGAGATACAGCTATTTGAAATCTGGAATCTGTGGGCGCAAAATAATCAAAATAATGAGAAAATGACCTTAAAGTTGTCCAAATGAAGTTTTTAGCAATGCATATTACTAATAAAAAAAATAATATTTAATATATTTACGATAGGAAATTTACGAAATATGATTTTTAATATGCTTATGATTTTTAGCATAAAATAAACATTTATCATTTTGACCCATACAATGTATTTTTGTTTATTGCTACAAATACCTGTGCTACTTATGACTGCTTTTATGCTTCAGGCTCATATATATGATTGTTTTATTGACAACTTTGATTGCATTACATTAACAAGTAGTTGATGTACAATTGATTACAATAAATACCATAAAGTGTATATACAGATAAAATAATAAAAACGGTTAGATAAGGTTAGATATAAAACATTTGTCTATGTTATTATTATTGACTATGTTATTTGTTAATGACAACTTTCACAATAAACACTTTAAAATATTAATATAGATTGAAAAACTTAGTAGTTATAGTATTGGACATTAATGTAGTTAAATATACAGCCATCAACATATAAAGTGGATCAAAAAAGAGAATCAAAGTTTGGTTTTAGGACATTAGGTGCATTAACATTTTAATGCTTAACAGGTAAGGAATGTACATGTGTACATCACAAACAAATTATAAATGCATATATATGTGTAATTTAAATATGTGTTGAGTTTGAATTTTAAACTTTTCATTTCGATAATGATCATTAAAGCCATGATGTTTGCTTTATTAATAAATAAATTTCATTTTAAGTGGACTGCAGCATGTTACTTTATTCCGAATGGTTACAGGTGCATCTTTGTAAATACAATTTAAAACAAACTCAATGCATTTTTATTTTAATGGTACTTTTTGCATATGAGCTTTTTTTACATGTTGCTTTAAAGCAGCAATGCTACATTTCAATGTTACAATCAAAAACTATTCTGTTGCAAATTAAGCAGGCATATCAAAGCTGGCAAACTCTTTTCTGTTCAGTTCGGTTTGTTTATGATGTCTGTCATTTCTGACCACTTTTTCTTCTCTCTCTCTGCTCACACTGGTCGACTGAGCTCTTCCAGAATGAGAAATATAGTACAAGTGTGTCTGTAATTCAAATTTCATTGGTCTTTTTATAGCGCATGACCTTTTTTAGTACTAAATACTGCGGCGAAACACTTGAAAACATGCTGGGAGTGAGACAGTGTCACAGATGTCAAAGCAGAAGGGGAGCTGGTTTACTAACATAATTAGCAAGGTACCGAAACAATTAACACATTTTAATTGGCTAGCAGCACTTGCTGTTTCGGTAACATGACAGGTTCCTTTTTCAATTCATTCGTTTGGAACAATACAGTACTAAGCATTATATGGCAGTTCTGCATGCATGATGCATCTGTCCCAGTCCAAACATGTGCATTAAAGGTTTTGCATTGTGAGAATATTGTCTAGCTCTTCATTATCTAATCTGGAGAACTGTAACGTAACAATAGAGACTTTATAATGTGCAAAGAGCCGTGTAGCTCAACTCGAAGAAGCATTGAAGCGGTTTCTGAGAGTGCTGATGGCGTGCAGACTTTGCATTGACGTGATTGTGTTCGTGTCGTGTGTTTCAGAGCCTCAGTTGAAGGGGATAGTGACCAGGCTCTTCAGCGAGCAGGGCTTCTACTTGCAGATGCAGCCGGACGGAACCGTCGACGGGACCAAAGACGAAAACAGCGACAACAGTGAGTCTCTGTCTCTCTGTGTCAGACACTGAGATGCTCTAAAATCCAAAAAGGAAATACAAGATGCTTTGGAGTTGAAGAGCATTGCTAAAGATCTTAATGCACCCTTCACTTTTGCATGCATATACATTGCCTTTTGAAACTATATATTCAGCAAAATTCATATATTCATGCTTTAAATTGATCAAAAGTGACAGTAAAAACATTTAAAATGTAACAAAAGATTTCTATTTTTCATATAAATGTTGTTCTTTTGAACCTTCTATTCATCAAAAAATCCTGAAAAATGAAATTTATCACAGTTTTAACAAAAATATTGGGCAGAACAACTCTTTTTAACCTTGATAATATTCAGAAATGTGAGCAGCAAATCAGCATAGTAGAACGATTTCTGAAGGATCGTGACACTGAAGACTGGAGTAATGATGCTTAAAATTTAAAATATATTAAGAAAACAGTTATATAATATATAATATTGATGTTTTTACTGTTTGTTTGGTTTTTTTAAATCAAATAAATGTCTTGATGAGCCGCATTTTAACAAGTCCAAACTTCTGATATATTTTTAAACATGCATTCATTGATAACATTTTGAATATATGTATATATCATTTCATTATTATCATGTTTTTAACCATGAAGAAAAATGAGGCCGGATGCATTGCAATAATAAGAATTTGAGGGAAAATATGTTTTTCACCATGCAAAAACATCTCAGTGTTCCTACATCATTTCTTGTTTAATTATTTAAGCAAAAAGATTCTCAGAATGAATCATTGCTTTCTTTTGATTTTGGGCTGACTTGAATGTTTTCTAGAGCCGAGAACCCTCATCACGTGTGTGTGTGATACTCGCCTAATCTCTCAGTTTGCCTGTATTTCTCAGATCTGCATATGCATTAGTGACACACACACATTTCTGAGATCATCTCCCGGGGCGCTGGAGAGATGTTTTACTGCTAAAGCTCAAAATTTTGGAGCGTTCCATCTCTCTTGCAGCTCCTGCATTCTCTCAGTGGTTTTGAAGGTGCCCACTCATGTCTTGAATCTCCTGCGAGATGCTTTTGAATCACACAGCCTTGCTCCTTATCTGCTAAACTCACATTAGCGAATCCAACAGGCTTAGACGGCGAGTCTTTGTGTGACACACGTGAGACACACATTAGCGTTCAGCCCTCGAGTCTTACAGCAGATGCAGTGAAGTCAACCCATTTGACTACGATAATACGAGTGAAACAGGCGATGTCAGCCGAAAAGTGTTTTAATTTAATGAAAAATAATGAACCCAAAACACTTTCTCATGCTCCTTGACATGCAAGAAGCGTGCATTAAGTTAGGAAAATAGCATCGGTTTTGGCATGTTGTGTTTCGGGACGGATTACTGTAGTTTGCTTTTGTTTTTAAGCCATTGGGAATTTACATAAAACACGGTCACAGTTTTCCGACAGCGGTGGGCAAACATGTTTTCATCTAAAGTGAGAATATTGATCAGCTGGAGAGTTGAAACACAATACAGTCAGAATTTGGTCAGCTTCCAGCTAAATGAAGAACAGCTGATGAACAAGCTGAAGCAGAGAGAAACCGAATTGCATGAATTCTTGTTCAGCGTGTTGTACAGTAACAATTTTTCTTACAATAAGAAACTTAAGGACTCAAAAGGGGAAAAATTGAGTGCAAATGCCTTTCACTTTATACTTTTGATCCAACATCTGAAAGTAGCTTCTGCTCACCAAGGCTGCATTTATGTTATCAAAAATAGTAGAAATATTATTAAAATGTAAAATATATTGTAATTTATGTCTGTGAAGCGCAGCTGAATTCAGTGTTAGATGATCCTTCAGAAATCATTCGAAACTGTGATGCATTTAATTTTTCAGGATTTTACGCTGATTAAAAAGTTCAAAAGAATAGCATTTGTTTGAAATAGAAATCTTTTATGATGTCTTAACTGTCACATTTAAACAATTTAATGCTTTCCTGAAAATAAAAGTATAAATTTTTTGGTAGCATATTATAAAATATTGCAGTGTTTTCACTAAAATATTTAGTTGTTTTCCACATAGATTGAGCAGTTAATCCACATTGGAACAGATATTCATATTGAAAACAGCTATGGTAAATTGTTATAAATACTTCACTTTCTACTGAATTTTTGATCAAGTAATTGCAGCCTTGTTGAGTAAAAGAGATGTTTTTTAAAAATATATTAAATATGATGATAATGTACTTGTTGTGAATTGCATTTCAGCGCGTGAATAGTTTCTGTTCTTATGTAGAGTGTGTTCCTCATCACATGAATACTGCTGTAAACATGAATTCTCTCTCATATTGCGCTCTCAATCCCACACGAACACTCATCCCTTGTTCTGGTTCTCTGATCTCTCCTCCCCCTCCATCCCTCCGTTATCCTGCTGCACTCCTCCGCTGCTCCTGTTTTTTCTCTCTTTGGGTTTTTTCCCTCCTGTCGATTTTTACAGACTGGAACTGAATCAGCAGCGTTACGAGTCCTCTGTAACTCAGTGGATTTATTTCCCCATTTTTCCTTCCATCCCTCGTTTCTCCTTTGAATATTCTTTTCATGTGAAACATCTGTCCTTTGAGACCTTGAGAAATTAAATCTATCTATCTATCTATCTATCTATCTATCTATCTATCTATCTATCTATCTATCTATCTATCTATC
>JAUYWG010000050.1:18069364-18083705 GCA_034779775.1 Enteromius afrohamiltoni
ATATTAATTTAAATACATTTTTATTTAACATTTTAAAATTTATATTTTATCATATTAATAATCAGTATATTATTATTAAGTTCAATATATTATTATATTTGATTAATTTCACAAAAATAAATTATTTGGGTTTTTTAAATGAAATTACACATGTAAACGAAATAAAATTATGAAATTTAAAAATAGATGTTAAATACCTAAAATATAATATAATATAATATAATATAATATAATATCTAAAATAATATAAAATAATTTTATATGTAATATATATATATATATATATTTAACACGTAACTAATATGAGATATGTATGAACTAAGCTTTACTTCTCCTCTTTAGTTTTGAAAGAGGCTCAAACACGCGCAGTGACGCGCGTGCGCGCAGCTTGGAGCGCGTCGGTGATTTTAACGCGACCGTTCCAGCAACATAGCGTCGCGTCTCGCGGCCGACGTGCGGCGACTCAAGTGTGTTTTGAAAGATTGTGTTGTACAAACGCGGCTTTTCCTGTGGGAGGAGCCTGACCTGAAGCGATCTGATGTGAACGTAAATCTGCCCGCTGGTTTCCGTTCACATGGGGAAACACGGAAACGGTTGTCGTGCGCTGAACCGTCACAAAACCCTCGTTTAATAAGGGCAGAAAGAGCAGCGGAGCGACGCAGGTTGGTGTCTTTATTCTTCCGTTCGTGTCATGTTTATTGACATGTAGACGCGTGCTTAGCCGCGGTTATCGATCAGCGCCACTTCCTCTCTTCAGAGTCACCGTCAGAAAAGTGTCTCAAAGTATCCTCGAGCTGCCTGCGCGCTGAATCCAAGCTATCTCCTCAAGAACTCTGGAGTTTGCTTCTGTAAGTTACATTGAGTATATGAGTGTGTTTATCTTTCACTGAGATGCTGAGGTATGACAAAAAAGTGTATAATGATGGGAAAATATATTTCCAAGTATTAAATATGGATGCATGCGGAAAAAATATTTGATTTCAAATAATCTGCCCACATATATGCTTTATATATATATATATATATGTTAAAAAATATTTTATTATTATATCATATGTAGACTATACAAATATTATATAGAATATATACAATATTTAAGATTTTATTACTATATTATTTTCGTATTTTGTTATTAAACGGGTGCAATTTGACACAATATATTATATAATAAATTACATATATGCTAAAATAAATAAGCTATATGTTAAAATATTTTTTATAACTAATTCATACATGATTGTAATTGTAAATAAGGACCTCAAAAATTGCACTTGACATTTTTTTGTATAGCATAGCGTCCTTTTGTTTAGTTAACTGTTGTTTATGCTGGTTGTTAAAACAAGTCTTATTTAAAAAAAAATATGCCATGTTAGAAATTATTGCATGTGATCATAGCATGGAGCCGGAAAATATTACATGCTTGGAAATATTGTGTACATAATGATAAACTGGTGGTTCTTTTGCAATTTAGTGTTTTGGGAGAAAATAAAGGCATCCTTGTAGCATATAAATCAAAGCATGCTATCACTGACTGAGAGCAGCACATTGAATGCATGTTATATGGTTTCCACATATGTTGCCTGATTCATAATCATGCTTAACTTCCTCTTGTGCATGAGAGCGTTCATCACACCTGAACCAAGCTCGTATTTCCAGCGCCATGCTCAGGTGAGATGGATGTGAAATATGCGCTCGAGTGCATCGCTTTGATTGGATGAGAGTCCCGCCGGTTTGCCTTAACGATTTACAGTGACGCTCAGAGGGGCCCGTTAAATCATCCCCCGTCCCAGCTGACAGAGAGAGAGAGAGAGAGAGAGTAGTGGGTTAGAAACCAGCAGACATAGAGAGAGAGAGAGATCAGTGGAGACGGATGGTTTGTGTCTGTTCTGTTCTAAGTTTGTGGTTCTGTTACAGAAGGAACCGGACTGACGAGAAGAAGCCAACCTGCATCCGGGAGCATGTAAGTACAGCCTTTTAACATCCCAACATCACAGCTTCCGCTGCTCTTCTAGTGCATCTGTGCTGCAGAAGGAATGCATTCCAGATCCAATATTTAGAATAGATAAAGGTAAAAGTAAAAATGTGTGATGCATTTATAGGACGCTTTAATATCATGTCATTTGCACTTACATGGTTCTTCGTGTGCATTTTACTATAATTCATAAAAATTCTTCTTTTTAATAGAATTATTAAAATGTTTGTGTCACAAATCATTAGGATATTAAGTAAAGATCGTGTTCCGTGAAGATATGTGAATTTGTTACCGTTAATATATTAAAACTTAATTTTTGATAAGAACTTCATTTGGACACCTTTTAAAGATGATTTTCTCAATATTTAGTTTTTTTGCACGCTCCAAACCTATTTATTCAGCTTTTTGATGATGTAGAAATCAAAATTTTGGAAAATTGTAAATTTATTCACCTTTATATAAAATCAAATGCATTATTTCTATCTATATCTATCTACTGTATATATATATATATATATATGTGCTGTCTTCATGTAACCTATTTATACTAAAGCCGTTATTCGCCATTTTTAAGGCATGACTGCAGGTAAAATGGATTACGCGTAGATGTGTGTGTCGGAGATGTTTTGTTTGTGTTTTTCACAGTTACGTGACAAATTGCTCATTTACTGTATGTTGATTTATCTTTTTTAAAAGATCATCTCAACTTCAGTCTAGTTCTACATCTTTCAGTCACTTCCTTGTCTGATTCTTCACCAATGCAAAGTAGAACATTTATGACTTGATTACACGTATAAATTGATCTACAGTAAAAAGATTATGAATATAGATTTAACTTTTTTTTTTTTAATACTGTATTTTCCGAACACTGCATTTGAAAAAAACACACATTAGCACATTTTGTTTAATATATAGAGGTGGAAAGTGTAATATCCATTTTCTTAATCTTGTTGATACTGTAATCAACTTGTTTATGTATCAGTTTTATTGTGGTATCATTTAGATACTGATATTTTGTATTCATTTTTATTTTATTCATTTCATTTTAGCTCATTTTTAGTCATTTTGTTGTTTGTAAATAATTTTCTATTATCTTATTTATTTATTTATTTTTACTAAATGTTTATTTTTTTAATTAGAATTTTAATTAATTTAATTTAATTTAATTTAATTAGAATATAAATTTTCCCCTTTAAGGTATTTTAGTACCTCAGTTTAAATGAAGTGAGAATGGGAAATTTTGATTTGAACATTATCAATAAAAACTAAAAAATTTGTTTTGTTTTTTTATTATTCTTTATTTAAAAAAAAAAAAAAAAAAAATATATATATATATATATATATATGTGTGTGTGTGGGTGTAGTTTTTATTCACTTTTCAGTTTGTTTTAGGTCATCAAGTTAAATTAAGTGAGAATGAGAAATGTTAGTTTGTACAATATACTCTAATGAGCTCAGTATAAAAAGTGAATGGTAAATTCCCAACATGATATAAAAGTGTGTGTGTGTGTTGGGATCTCAGTACAGTTACGTGACTAATTGGCCACTTACTCTCGGCCGATAGATTATCTGACCGGGTCTTGCGGCCCCCACGGCCCCTCTCGTCCAGCTCCGTACGTCTGTCTCTGGACAAGCACGGCATCGATCACACATAATCCGATTTTCCCCCAAAACGAATAATGAAGCGTTTCTGGAGCTTACCCTTTTAAGTAATTTAGCGATTCGTTCAAACTTGTGCGAATCGATGAAGTGGGTTTTGAAAGATGAGTCTAATGAATTCCCATGATGCTCTAATTTTGCCCTAATGCATCTCAGTGAAATTAAAACGCACATTTGTGACGCTCAGATAAGCAGGATGGAGATTTTATCTGAATTGGAGCGTTTGGAGATGATGTTGTTATTTTAGACTCATCACACTAACTGCTCTAATTAGGTTTTCGATCATTTTATTTAGTCTCAGCTGAGACTCCGAGACTCTGCCGAGAATTTGGGTCCGTCTGCTGCTGCTGGTGTGTGTCGCGTTTGTTTTACATGGTAATCAGTTTCTTTACCCAAACAAAACAGTTCAAAGAACTTCTTGTAAGCTCCTGAGATGGACTTTTTCACCAGAGGCAGTGTTATTATGAATTATGGACTCTTATTTTGTCCAGAATCAATGGCTTCAAGTTAAAATCTTTTAATAATGGATTTGTTTCTTTTCTAAATTCTCTTAAATTCGAGAAGTATTTTTATTTAAATAATAAGCGAGTCATGAAAATGGTCCAGTTTGTTTCCCCGTAATGTTCAAGACATGGTTACAGCCTTGGAATAAATATGATAAATACATGATATGAGGCCATTAATAAATCATTAAGTTAAAGGCTTTTTAACCCATTTATTTCCTACTATGAATCACTGTGTCTGAACCCATTAGAATTTTTTATCGTTGGGTGTGTGAATGATTACTCAGATGTTGGTAGGTGAGTGTGTGTGTGTGTTTTGTGCTATTACAGGCCAGTGATGTATGTTGCCGGGTGACAGTGAAGAGACGGTTGCTGTCCAACACTATCAATCTCTCTCTCTCTCTTTCTCTCTCTGTCTCTTAGTCTCTCTCTCTCTGTCTTGGCACAGGATGGTTCATTCATTCAAGGGCGCAGGGTTTGGTTTTTACATTTGAAATTAAATCAAGCAGCTGCTCCATATGTTCATGTACAGTGCCTCATTTGTTCTTGTTTAAAAACAGTATTTTAGTTCATATTTTTCCCACAAGTTTATGTACGCTGAATAAAAATAAACTAAAGTTGCTGTATATTTCCCTTTTATTTTAAATAGATACATTTTAATATGCATTTCAATGTGAAATCAACTCACAATTTTGCTTTTATATTTATATTTTCATTTTAATATTCAAGTTTTATAAAATTTTGTAATGCGCTTTTGTCAAATTTTTTTTTTTGTTTTACTGTAAAGTATTTTTATGTTTTAGTATTTTTAGAACTTAGTTGTTTTCTAACTAATATTTACATTTTATTTACATTTATTTTTTTTTTTACTTTAAATCACTGAAAACTATTTTTTTAAGGTAACAATAGCAACACTGTTTAAATTCATGAAGTTTTAAATATGTTTGAGAAATCAATGTACTCATTTGAAAAACTATAACTCGGAAGCTTTAGCATTTTCGTTTTAGTTTAAGTAATTGTGTTGTTTTTGAACGTACATTTCAGTTTTTCAGGATTTTAGCTCAAGTTTATCTTCAACTTTATTCCATAAATTGTACTGTTCTGTTAAAATATTTGACTAAACAAACCATTTGCTTTAAATTTGACCTGTTTTGTAAAACTCAGCAGTAGGGCTGGGCGATATGGCAAAAATGTAATCTAGATAATTTTTCCCCACATTGAACTGTAACAATATATATTTCGATATAATGCTGCCAGCTTTAAAAGAGTATCCCACCAATGTCTGAAGCCACAAAAATTAAAGGGTTCATTAAATTACATTTTAAAGTATAGTTTATTAACAAAAACAGATGAAATATTTGGCCTTTACAATTCAATTAATTTACTAAAAAAAAAAAAAATAAATAAATAAATAAAAGTTGTGACAAAGTATGGTAAATCAGTAAATGAACAAAATGTGAACATAAAATTACTGTAAAAACATAATTTGTAACACAATTAGACCACAGTTTCTGACTTTAAGAGGTAGGTCAAATGTGCAAAACATAAAATTATACAACTTCTAGCTAGTGAACTCAATTTATAAAACTTTCACATTATTATCGTATTTATTTAGCTATTTTTTGCCAGGAATACTAGTCTGTGAACAGTGTCTGGCATTAAGAGGTACATTAAATGTGCATAATGTAAACAAAAATACGGGCAAAGAAATCAACATAATAAGTATTTTCTACCATTATCAAAAAACATACCATCAACTACAAATGCTATTTGCTATTGCAGAGCTTGCCAGGAAAAAAACATTCCCTTTGCCAATTTTACAGTAGCCCAAATAAGTTGAATGGAATAATAAGCCAAGCACAGCTTCTGAAAAAATACTGTATTGACATTGTCTAAAGACATATGTACATCCCTTAAATAAAAGGACACCTCTTGCCCTTTTACTGAGACCTTGCCCTCCAGTTAAAGCCACGACCAATCCCAGCTGCATTTCAACCCAGCATACTTTAGCATTATATGTACCTTACTCTCTTAAGTGTACGTTCACATGAAGCGTCTAAAACACATGGAAAGCGCGAGGCGCGTCGCTTCCTCCACCAATGTCAAAGCGCTTCGGCTTTCGCGCTTCTGTAGCATCTGCTGTTACTAGGCAACCATAAAGGCGCTATTAGTTACAAAATTGTTTCGGTGACACATAAACACCACGAAATTAAAATATAATTTTTCGGATGCGCCCTGGATGTCAGTGTATGGCGTGCACTGTCATCAGCGTGAAACGCGCTAAACGCAAAATTTGTGCGAATCATGCTGCAGGATGTCTAAACGCGGCTTTGCATTGACTTAACATGGAAATCACTCGCGTCTGGTGTGAACACAAGTTTGTGTCAAGATTGCTTCTCAAAGTGCGGTAGGAAATGAACTTTGATGTGCACGGCACACGCAAGCTGCACTCTGATTGGTTGTTGTGGGATTGTTCTGCTGTGTGATTGGCTCTTAGATGAATTCATATTGAGCAAAAAATGTCTACAGCTAATCATCGTTATTAAAATAAAATTAATCGCGATTCGATATGATATCGTTTACCAGCCCTACAATGCAGTATTAATGTGAAATGATTTAAATCAGTTTGAAGAAATGATTTGGTTATTTTTAAACTTGAACTATATGAAAACATCTGAATCTCCACTCCTGTTTTAACATGTGCATCTTGCTTTTCTTTCTTATTCCATTAATTCTCCTCCTCCTCTAGCGCTCTTAAAGCTGTCACGCATGTAGTAAAAACACCTTCAGGAGTGTTTTATGTAGTCTGATAATAAACCGAGTGAACGTCTGATGAAATGTAGGCAGCCGATTGAACACAGACTCATTTTTTTCTCTCCCTCTCTGTCCAGGATGCCGTTGGTCTTCACACTTCTCTGCCTCTGCATTTTAAAGATGGGCGGCTTCTCCACATCTGTCACTCAAACCACCGTCCAATCAGGTGAGAGTCGAGTCTGGTTAAGCGGCTGCGATTGGTCGGTCTGTGACCGGTGAAGGATGAATCCTCTATTGCTCTCTTGCCCAGAGACTATATCCATCCTCCTAATTTATCAGCAACCAATCAGATCTCACATTTGAATAATTGATCCCATCAGCAGCCTCACATTAGATCCTCCCACCAATCAGCAAGAGCGTCTCCAGAGGTCTGTGTATTAAATCACGGGAACACATCTACATCTACAGAAATAGTGCTGAATGATAGAAAAAAATGAGAACAAGTGAATAAATCTGGTGTAAATGTTTAAAAGGCTTATGAAAATAGGTGTTTTAAAGCTCATTTTTAAGCTTTGATTATCTATGGATGATTCTTTTGCATATTTTGAAGGACACAGAACAACGTGGTTAGATATTTATATTCAATGTAGTACTATATATATATATTTTGCTATATAGTTATAGTTGTTACTTTATTTTCATTGCTGTTTGCTTGTTAACTAAAAAAAGTTTTTTTTCATTCAGCTTAACCTAAAGTACTAAAATAACTAAAACGAATAAATCAAAATTAATAAAACTTTTAAATTAATGTAAAACAAAACATAAAATAAATCTAATTCAAAATATTAACTAAAAGTATAATAGTATTTTACGGATACAAATAGAACAAAAGTTCTATTTTTTCATATTT
The DNA here is from genome assembly GCA_034779775.1 of Enteromius afrohamiltoni. NCBI lineage: Eukaryota > Metazoa > Chordata > Actinopteri > Cypriniformes > Cyprinidae > Enteromius > Enteromius afrohamiltoni. The sequence goes on from JAUYWG010000050.1 coordinate 18,077,163, forward strand.
AAAAAAAAAAAAAAAGATTTTCAGCTTAATGTACATTTTTCATGTTAAATAGTTTAGTATTTAAGATACATTTTGTTTTAAAGTAGCTTATGTAATATATTTCTTTAAGATTCAGGGGCAGTCGTAGCCTAATGGATCATCTCTAAAGATGATCAAGACTTTTTACAAAATCCTTTTAAACAACATTAAACATTGATAAGCAGACTTTTGTGCAATCTTCCAAAAGAAAGTAAACATCTAAAAACAAGGTTTTCTGTGACCTGATAACAAACCACAGAGATGCAGTTCAGAATGCACAGGAAATGATGTTTCCTTCTGAGCTGGGGTGGTTTATAGGCTGCGTCTCAAACCGAAGGTGCTGCCTAGTGAGTCGATGACTTGACAGACGGAGTGATGTATGAAAACACCGGCTCTCAGAGCACCTTAACGTCACGTCTAATGATCTAGAACAGATTCGAGTGAGCTACGGCAGTAACCAAATAGCGCAGTCTCCATACTGATACATGAATAATGCAACGGCAGCTGTTTTGAGGTTTCATCCAGAAGCTGCATCACATGTGCTGTTATATGTCATAATATTAGTGCGGTCATGGCATCATGGGCCAGCTGCACCTCTGGAAGCTGGGGTTAATTAAAAACGCTAGCCGCTGTGGGACAGGAAATGGATTGTTCCAGAAGGGGGTCATTTATAATGGCGAGCGGTGTGTGAGCGCTTGCACTAAGACACTCTTAATAGGAAGACTAATCCCCTCCCAGTCGCAAAGTGACAGAGCAATTACACACACACACACACACGCCTCCGGTCCTCCCCCTCCGCCGGCCCTCGCCTGCTCCGTCCGTCCCACAGACAGATCCTGACATCACCTGTCCGTCTCTGTGTGTGTGATATGAATGAGAATCTGTGTGCATGCGTGGTTTATTCAGTGTCATTAATTTGGGATGGTAATTTATTTAAATAGACTTTTTGACATTAGCAGAATCAGCATTTAAACCCAAACTGATCGCCTTATCTTTCATTATTTTACAGAAATTGCATTTGCATGAGTGTGTTTCTGTTTGCATGGAGCATGTGTACAGTAGTTTAGCAGGCTACTGTGATGCATGCAGTATTTTTGGGGGTTATTTATATGCTACTAGTTTTAAATGTCTTGAATTGGCTTTATTTTTTAAATTAATTTAAATGTAGCTTTATTTGACAAAAATTTCAGTTTTAGATTTTATTTTTGTTATTACATTTAGTAATTCTTTAATATTTTTGTTTATTTCTTTATTTCTTTCTTTTTATTTTTTTATTAGTATATGTTCTGAAATCAGCATTTAAACTTTGATTTTTAATTTTTTTTTATATATATATATATATATATATATATTTATTTTTAATAAAGTATTTTTTCCCCTTATTTGTAATGTAAAATTTTTAAATGTTTTTACTAACAATGTTGTGTAAACATGGCTGAAGATGCGAAAAGCAGAGGAACAATTGACCAATAAACCAATTGAGCTGAGCGAGTCATTTATACTGGAACTGCTCGGACTGATTTGAAACTGGGACTTTGATCATTCAGTTTTGACATGACTTGTAATGATTTTTAAAAAAGTGCTAAATCAAGCTTTTAGAAACACTGAATCAGTTAAAAAATTGTGTTGCAAAATTACTAATTAATCTCATATAGCGATTCATTTGATTTGGATCGGAACTTCGGAGTGGGTTCACAAATCAGTTGATTCAAATCAGAACTACTGAGTGGGTTTGTGAATAATTTTGATTCAGATCGGATCAAGTGAAAAAAACTGTAGCTTTTATAGAACTAAAATATTTTCAAACCTTTTGCACAATTTAGCATTTTCATTTAACTTGATATACTGAAATAACAAACTAAAAAACACAGATTAAAAAGGAGCATTTATAATTCTGATCTAAGTTTTGTTTGTTGCGTAGTGCCAGTTTGATTTGGGATGGTCATTTATTTAAACAGACTTTTTGACGTTTAGCAGGTTCAGCATTGAAACAAATCATCATATTTTTCATTACTATACTGTACTGCGTTTGCATACTGTAAGGGTATTTCTCTTTGCATGTGTGTGTGAGAGAGAGAGAAAGAAAGAGCGTGCCTAGGTATTAATTTCATATTGATGCATTAGTTGCTGACGTGTGAGTTTTAAGCTGTAATTGATTCGGCCTTTTTAATGTTTTAACTTTTACACCATGTTCATGTCATAAATTTGATAGCTCAATTACCTAATATTGATTTGCACGCAATAATGTGTGTGTGTGTGTGTAATGGTTTGAGTGTATAAGTGTGTGTTTGAGCCCATGGAGAGGAAATGTTATTGCTCAAATGTTTCGTTTTCATAGCTCAGGTGATGGAATGAAGTTATTCATTCTTTTTCGTTGAAGTACATTACCGGTCAAAAGATTACAATAATTATGTTTTTTTTTTTTTTAAATGTTTTTAAAGAATCCTCTTCTGCTCACCAAGGCTGAACCGCAAAATATAGTAATAACCCACTTAAACCTATTTTTTTGGTGAAAATACTAGTGGCCTAAGACTTCTGCACAGTACTGTGTATATACACACACACACATACACATACAGACATATATTCTACATTGCGTTACAGGAATAAATTACATTTTAAAAATATATTACTAAATAATATAAATTGTCATAATATTTTGATGCTTATTTTCATATTGAGATCTCTGACATTTGTTTGCTAGTTTTCTGTTTTGCTGATCTCGAAATCTATGAGGTTACGGATGTGTGTATCTGAGGTGGTTTGTGGTGTGTTTCAGACGTTCAGTGTCATGACTGGGGTGTGTGGAGCGAGGGTTCGGTGCAGGTGTATGACGGCGAGGTGGCGTATCTCTACTGTCCGCTCTTCTCTTACCCCACGCTCTACAGCTACAGTCAGACTCAGAACAGCAGTCTGTCTCTGCTGTGGTACCGACACACACACACACACGAGCTGGAGCAGCCCATCAACCTCAAACTACACAAACTGTACAAAGACCGCGAGTACCTGTGGATACAACCGGCCTCAGCGCAGGACGCCGGACTCTACATCTGCATGCTCCGGTAAATAATATTTTGGGGTGAACTAACCCTTTATATACATATATATGTAACCAATTGTGTAATTTTATAATGTTTTGTGTGTGTGTGTGTCTCTCAGCAACATTTCCTCGTGTGTGAAGATCGGAGTGGAGCTGAAGGTCATTCAGAAGGATGGAGAGTGTGACATAAACGCTCGACCTCACCTGAACCTGACTATGCCACTCCAAAGCTATCAAATTCTCACCTGTCCAGACCTGAACACACTCACGCTGCCCAACAGCACACACTCTGTCAGCTGGTACTACGTGAGTCCCTGTGTGTGTGTGTGTGTGGGAATAAACATTTGAGACTATCATAATTAAATATGATACTGAAAAATCATCCAACCGTTTTGAAGCAAATGAATTTCGTAATCTCCAGAGTCGTACGCCTAATGAACTGAGAAGACGTGAAATCAAACATTCAGCATCATTCAGTGTAAAGGTTGTACGAGAGCAAAACTATAAAAATGCAAATCAGAATGGGCAAAGAGTCGTAACAATGCAAGAAACGATCTGTAGAAATATGAACAAAGATGTATTATCTATATGCTAATCTACTAAAAGACAAAATACTAGAATGTTTAATATGCCCAAGTATATTAAGTTCAAATGAACCACTGCTGTTGGAAGGAATTAAAGCATTTGGACAGCCATATATGGTAACTCTAGTAAAATAAACCCCGCCTTCCAAATAAAAGATCATTAGTCCGCATTAATGTGAAAATTCACACCCAGTCTTTGCACATCATGTCCACTGACTATTGTATTAAGGTTATTTTAGGGTAAGAAACGACACATGTCAGATTTAATCCTGTTTTGCAATAAGTTGATCAAATATAAGCTTGGCCAGTTGTTTTTAATTTAATTTAATTTAATTAGTACTGAAAATAGAGTTTGTTCCCAACATGTCTTTGAATAAACTAACTTTGCAGTGAAAAAGACTTTTCGTGCATCAGGAGTACGGGTGATATGGTTTCTCTGTAAAATAATAATGTCACCCTCTGAGTAGCGAATTCACAGCTGTTTTGTAAACTAGAAGCTATTAGCTATTTAAAAATTAACTTCCTCTCTTAGCAAATCTGCAGAGGAATGTAAATATTTAGGGATGCTGTAGAGTAAAAGATTTGCCCCCAGTTTCACAGACAAGGCTTAAGCTAGTCTCAGACTAAATTGCATGTTTGAGCTGTCTCAGATGAAAAGATCTCGCTCTGAAATATCTTAAAACATGTCGGTGTCATTGTTCTGTTATAAGATGCTCACCTGATATTTTCTTACAAGGCATTTTTGTAAAAGTTTAGTTAAATTAAGCCCCGTTTGTGAAACCTGGCCTTGGTGTTTTTGAGCAAGAAGTGTAGCTTACTAGTAGGCCTACCAGTTAGACAAGTCTTCATGAGCACCTGTGGGAAGGAGATTGTTCGGCTGTAAAATGCAGCTAATGAAAGCAGCATTGCAGACGTGTGCATTCAGCTTCAAATACATTGTGCTCAAACTAGATACCTGTATTTCTTGCGCAGCTTGTTAAAGGTCATTTCAGTCAAGTGACAGTGTTTTAACTGCATTTTCATGGTGCAATATGTATAAAATACAGAAAGCTATTGCTTGTTGGGAAAACTATTTTGGTACATTTAGTAGCATTAATCCAGAGTATTTGTGGCAATTTATGAAGTTTAGTTTTGTGTGTAAAAGTAGATAAGGTATAGCGTTTATTATAGATAAATTATAGATTATTATATTAAGATTTTAAGTTAATATTTCAAATTATGGCTTTTAGATGTTAATTGTCACATAAGATGCAGGTAAACAAAAAAAATCATTTGATAATTATATAGTATCATATAGATATATATTTCTTTCTTTAGGTAGGTATTTTATTTTGAAACATTTTCTTTTTATATTTTCACGTTTGTTTGTTTTTTTATTATTTTATTAGCAGTTTAGGAAACCCTGGATAAACTGCACATCATCCAGCATACCTACAATTAATTAAAACTATAAGAAAAAAAACCACTAAAAGGTTATTTGAAAAAAAATAAAAATAATAAAATAAATAATAATCTCAGCTAGTTGCCATGGCAACATTTTTGTTACTGTATACTGTTACACTGACATAATCTCCCTTCTAGAGAGTGTAAAGTAATTTAAGAAACAGTGTACAAACATTCAGGGTCGTGTGTTTGTCTGTAGTTATGCAGGTTTAAACAGTTTGAAGGAGACCGAGAGCAGAGAGGAGATGATCTTGTGATCTACAGGATGATGGTGCCGTACGCCGGCCTCTACACGTGTGTGGTTTCATATCAGATGAACGGACGCATGCTCCAGTTTACACGTAACATTTATGTCAAAATTGTTGGTAAGATTTTGTTGTTTTCTCTCATCTCATTTTTTAATGTGTTGGAAACGTGTTAATACAAATCTAAAGTTAACTGGAACTTTTTATCTCACAATTCAAAGTTTAGATCTTATTGACTCTGTTTTTGCAGTTCTAAATTTATAATGTGCAATTTTTTTTATATCTCAGTTCTGAATTCATATCTCATAATCCTATGTTTGTCACAAATTTGAATTCATATCTCATAATCCTGAATTTATTTCTCACAATTGAATTCCTGTCTTGTCGTTCTTAATCCAAATCTTCTCAATCTGAATTCATATCTCATAATCCTGAGTTTGTCACAAATGTGAATTCATATCTCATAATCCTCATCTTATCTCACAATTCTAAATTCATATCTCATAATTCTGCGTTTATATCTCAGTTCTGAATTCATACCTCATAATTCTAAATTCATATCTCACAAAAGTTTCTGAATTCATATCTCACAATGGAATTCATATCTCATAATCCTGAATTTATATCTCACAATGGAATTCATATCTCATAGTCCTGTGTTTATATCTTACAGTTCTGATTTCATACCTCATAATTCTAAATTCATATCTCACAAAAGTTTCTGAATTCATATCTCATAATCCTGAATTTATATCTCACAATGGAATTCATATCTCATAATCCTGTTTTTTTATCTCACAGTTCTGAATTCATACCTCATAATTCTAAATTCATATCTCACGAAAGTTTCTGAATTCATATCTCATAATCCTCATCTTATCTCACAATTCTAAATTCATATCTCATAATCCTGCGTTTATATCTCACAGTTCTGAATTCATACCTCATAATTCTAAATTCATATCTCATGAAAGTTTCTGAATTCATATCTCACAATGGAATTCATATCTCATAATACTGAATTTATATCTCACAATGGAATTCATATCTCATAATCCTGTATTTATATCTTACAGTTCTGAATTCATACCTCATAATTCTAAATTCATATCTCACGAAAGTTTCTGAATTCATATCTCATAATTCTAAATTCATATCTCATGAAAGTTTCTGAATTCATATCTCACAATGGAATTCATATCTCATAATACTG